>JNEY01000910.1:11035-47123 GCA_020875895.1 Aphelenchus avenae
CCCCCCCCCCCCCTGTTCAGACGGGCCCTTGGGACCGAAATGAAAAACAGACAGGTCGGCCCAAAAAATGACAATTTGTGTACCCACTGTGGACTGTATAGTGTACGTGCTGCTCCAATTCATTGGACAGTTTCTCGCCACAGTGTACTACATTGCGGTGATAACGGCGCTGCTTACTAAGGATGCTGCGCTGGACACGCTAGCCAAGAGCTGCTATTCATACATTGTCAACATTCTGTGCTTGTCGAGCGGCATCTGTCTCTTCTTCACCAGGTACCTAATCGAACTTTCGAGTAAATGAGAAATGATTACGTATCTGTTTCTAAAATATCCGTTTAGTTCTGTTGTTCGACGAGAAATGGCACAACTCTTTTTGGCGTTCCGATGCGAAACGTGAAGTCCCGACTAGGCGTACCGATCTCCTCTGGCATGAAGCAAGCTGTTCGAAAAGATATCGACTCGGATTTTCGCTGTACGATAAAACAATGGAAAATCCTTATTTCAGGACATACAAAACACTTATGGTACTCGATTATTTTAGTTCCGTCTGCACATGCTACATTTGCATAAACAAATCCAGAATTAGCGTTTTTCTCGATTAGTAGTCGCTGACCCGCCTGTGTCTACGCTACGCTATATGCGGCGGTACGAGAAACTTACAAGGCAAGTCTACTGATAAACCGGAACAATTCACAGGAAAGGCGAATCTGCAGAAGCCAAAAGCACGACGAAACCGCAAGGACAAACATCACAAGCAATTCAGAACAGAACAAGTGTCCTGTTTCCGACGCGAATAATCTTCTGGAGAAACTTGCGCACGCAGTATCCCGAGTCGTCACGCCTTTTTAAACGCTTTTTACAAACGAACGAAATTAGAAAATGAAACAAACAATTTAAGGAAGCGAACAAATTCCGACAGCACGTGATCCAATTGCAGGGAAATACGGCAGTTTTCTCGTACTGCACGTCGACATGGGCTGTTTAAACGCGGTCAAAGGACTGATAATTTGCACTACCTTGGTTCATTTCCTTGAGTGACTGCCATGTGGGCTTCACAGGAGAGCGGATGTTAGGTATTGTCTCATGTACATCACCGAATCGCATTTATGGGAATACTCGTGTGTGCTTGAGGAAATAAGTTACGAATGCAACCTAGCTTAAAGCTCACACGGCCTTCCTGTAACAGCGCTGCGCAATTCCTTTACTATTCACGAACTCTAATGCGAAACACAACAAGCTTAGCTAGAACAAAACGCAGAGCCAATAAAACACTAACAAAATACCGATGAGAGAGCAACGTGGAGAGTGGAGAGCTGACAAGATGCGAACCGAACAACAACCTACTGGGAAGTCACGTATCCGGCCCAAAAATGACCGTACTCCGACCGAGAATCGAGAAAATTCTACCGCGGATTCAAATTTCTTAAGCGCGGATGGCGCAGAGTCGGGCGTCATGTGTTTTGGGGAAGAAAACACGCAGTAAGCGCGTGAGGAGCGGATCGATGGCGTTTGGCGTTGTGCCACGCCCAAGAAGTACAAGGCGAAAACAACGCCTAAAGCGTTGTCACCAACATTCCCGGGGCCTCCTCAGAGCTCGACCCGAGCTCGGACTATGAAGCCGAACGCATGGTGCCGTTGTAGTAGGTGCACACAATCGCTGACCCCGCAATCAGACGCGCTGATCTGCATCAGGTGCCGATTGGGCAACGGGTTGTCGGTTTGCGACGTTAGCCTCCACAAGAAAGGGTTGATAAAGGAACAAACATTTAACAAGTAACTAGAAAAGTTGGGAAACATGATGGTCGACGCTTAGTGACGACGGTTTCCTTTTCCACGACGGTTGTTGTCCCACTGGCCGCGGCCACCACCCCCGCCCCGCTTGTTCGGCGCGCCTCGCGACGGGTCGTTTATGCGAGTGGGATTCTGGATCATGCCGCGGCGGACTCCATGAAGAGTGGACGACGAAGTGCCTAAATCATTGAAGATTATGGCTTTAACGAAGAAGTGAAATGAAGAACTGTCTAGTTGTCTATTGCTACTGCCTGCTAATAACCCTCCAAAATTGTAGACAAGGCTCTACAGTAGATAGAGTCTCCTTGCCCGGAACCAATATGAATATGGGTTGCTTAGGTTCAATAGTGCTAGACGACAACAGTGAGACAAGCGTACTTTGCTGCTGTGACACATGTCCTGACTCCGGCTTGACGGGGTCGGACAGGTCGACGTTGTCGGGCACAAGACTCGGCTTGAGCTGCCGAAGGAATCGCAGAGCCGCGCGGACGGATTTACGGGACACACGACCCATCTGGTCGACTGCGGTCCAGTAGGTGACAAACGCATTGGAGCCGAGGGAGTGGGCGAAGCGAGCTCCGTCGACGCGTTCGTAGTCGCTGAGCCAGAGCTAAAGCGCATGGGTTTAGCATGAAAATAAACAATATGGAACGACAGTCAAGCAGCGTACCATATTTTGAAGATCGACGGAGATCTTATTAAACTCCTGCATGAAGGATTCGAAGATCGGGAGCAGCGAATGAGCGTAGAGCACGGGGAGGACGACGAACTGGACGTGGCCCCATTTAGCGGCCGCCACGATGACGTCGCGCAGTGCCGGAACGAGCTGAGACTGGTGCGCGAGCTGGAACTGATCGTTGGCGATGTCGAACCAGACGAAGATGCGCTCCACGGTAGCTTGGAAGTGGGTGTTCTCAAAGAACGTACGGAGCTAGGCACAGTACGAATTAGTTTAAAGTCAGGAACAGAGAAAACACTCGTTTCTACCTTTGCTACAGGGCACTGGACAAGTCATACGACTGCATCATCTGCAGGCATACATGGTAAGCATTCCAATCTCCTTTCTTCGCAGGAGACGGCATGGCGCGACCATATGTCACTATAACCACACCGACATAAGGCGTCCCGCGAAGTTCCTGACCGTAGAAACTGGCGCGACCATCGGCCACTTTAACCAGCCGGCGGAGAAGGGACTGCACGGCACAACGGTGGACGTCACAGCATTGCACATAACACAAGTAACGCGATAGCGTTCCAGTCTCCTTGCCTGGGAGGACTTTCGTCTTCCGCAGGTTTCCTGACCGTAAACCGGTGCGGCACGCAGGGCCTAACACACCAGCCGGCGGAGAAGGGAACGGACCGGAAAGACAGGACATTACAGAACAGGCTGAACATGTGTCCTAGTGGCCGAAACTGACATGTATGCTTAGCTACGGTTTCTAGTTTATAGAAGACATGTCTTAGCCTAGTTAACTGGAGCGTGACTCACGTCAGGAACTGTCGGTGCTTCCACGAAAGCGGCGCCGAAGACGTCGGCCAGAACTTCGGCGTTGTTGCCGCCAAGGACGATGACGGGGTCGCATCGCAGAGTCTTCCTGCCGTCCAGCTCAGCACGAACGCGTTCAGCGACGCGAAGCTTCAGATCCGGCTGACGAGAGGAGTCCGAGCAAACGAGCTTCTTGTAAGCGGCGTCGGCAAAGGCTGTCTGGCGCTGTTTGCAACCAGCGACCAGCTTGACCATGACGCGGACGAGGGTGTCCTCCGTCGGGGGCTCGAAGGCATCGTTGCTCGCGAGCGGCGAGTTGTTGGCGAAGAACAAGCTCGACTGTGCGTAGAAAGCTGAAGGCTCTCGGCGACTTGAGCTCCCTGGTTGAGCTCGTAAACGTTCGTCGCCGTCCAGAGGCCAGCGCACGACGCGCCGACACCGATCGTGGAGAGACGCAGTGTCTTGTGCGACGGGCAGACTGCGCTGAAGTCGAGGAGGGTTCCGTCGACTGCGAAACTAAAGTAGACACAATAATATAATTGTGGAAAAACAAGAAGGCCAACTACTAAGTTGGAACTACTGAACTTGTAACTTTGAAAAATTACGAAAGGAACGAGAAAAGTGAAAACTATCACTAAGGCTAGTTTAGCGCAACAAAACAAAACTTTTAACAACAAAAGGGCGCTATTCTAGCAAAATTAGCAAGTTCGCTTCTTTGGTCGACCCCGCGTTTTGCGCAAACCGGCCTGACGTTGCTTGACCTTTTGGTCTTCATACAGGTAGAAAACGTTCTCCTGAACTTCCTGAGGAATTTTGCGCAAGTAGTCAAGTCTACGGGGACCTAAGTACCTAACGAGGGCACTGTTGTCGGACAGCTCCAGGATGCGGAAAGGTCCTTCCCACTGAGGTGTAAGCTTAGAGCTGTGCTTATCTACCACTATGTTCGGGTTGTAGACGAACACTCGGTCAGACGAGGAGAAGCTAGTCTTTTCGACAGCATTCTGCTTGTCGTAGTAGGACTTCATGGCCTCTGCTTCGCGCTCAATCCGCGCAGTGACCAACTCATGCAGCGCTTTCATGCCACGCGCAAAGTTCATCTTGTGAGAGTCGTCGTCAACTGTGTACTTGGACACTGTGACGGAAGGCATAGCGAACTGGACAAAAGTAGGGTCAGTGCCATGCAGAGAAAAGTAAGGACTTTCGCCAGTGGTAGAGTGGGGGCAACAATTGTAGTAGAACCAGGCGTAGGGCAGCCTCTGATCCCACTCAAGTGTGCTGTCTTCCATCTTCATAAGAAGTGGCTTGAGAGTCTGGTTCATCCGCTCAGTGCAGCCATTCTCACGAGGATTGTGACCGACTGTGAGTTTTTGATCCATCCCAGAGACCTTTGCAATCTCGGCAATGATTTCGTTGACGAACTCTCCGCCTCGATCACTCAAGACAGAAGAAGGTTTACGACACTCTTCCAGACACCACTTCTCCCGGAGACACTTTGCAATGGTCATCGCAGATTTGTCCGGCACTGGGTATGCGCGACAAAACTTCGAATGAAGATCAATGACTGTGACCACATTTTTTTCCGTTTCCGTTTCCAGAGGTAGTCTGTCCAAGAAAAAATACGTCGATACCTACGGTCTCGTACGGTTGACGCGTGATGATCGGCTTAAGAGGAGGCACTGCGATGCGCTTTTTGTTTAGATGTGCGCAGGTGAAGCACTCCTTTGCCCACTTAAGAATGTCCTGGCGCATTTTCGGCCAGTAAACGTACTTCTCCATGAACTGGATAGTCTTGAACCAACCGCTATGACCACCAAAGAGACCGCTATGATACTGATCATAAACGCCACGCGCATGGGTCGCGGGAACGACGGGTACTAGTCTGCCGTTTGGCATTGCCTTAAGCAGACGGTTCAACTCAAGTACTAAGCCGAGTTTGCCCAGAGCTGCAAGCTGATCGTCCGCATTTTCCACGAAGACGCTTTGCAACCATTCTTCGGTGCGAAGGAAGGTGAGCCAGTCGTGAGGAACGCTTACACTCATAATGTCTGCAGTCGCTTGAGTGCGCAGTGTCGCGACGTGCTTGTCCGGCACGCAGTTACGACTGAGGGAGTCTGCCACGCAATTTCTGTCACCCTTGATATAATCAATCTTGAGCTTGTCGTCGTTGCAGTATGGCTGAATTTCATCGGCCCAACGCAAAAGACGATTAGACAGATTGGATTGTTTGAAAAGGTAGACCAGAGGTTGATGGTCAGTACGAACGATGATGTGCGCGTTGGCAACGAAATACTTGAATTTACGCAGTGCGTAGACAAGAGCGAGCGCTTCAAGATCAGAAATAGCATAGTTACGCTCGGCACTAGAAGTGCACTTGGACGCAAAGGCAATCGGATGTTCCTTGCCATCCGAGCCGAGCTGGGACAAGACTCAAGACTGCACCGACGCCATCTTTGCTAGCGTCAGTATACAGCAAGAAAGGCCGAGTACCATTCATGGCGGATTCTATGTCCGGCTGTATGAGAACGGGAGGAGACGTCATGGTCTGCTTCATTTCCTCGAACGAGTTCTGTTCGCGCTCTGTCCATTGCCACCCGTCAGCTTTTGTGACGTCTCGCAGTGGTTATACTTCTGAGAGAAGTTTGGCACGAACTTCCGATAGTAGTTGCAAATGCCGAAGAAAGAACGAACGTCAGTTGGGGACGTCGGCACTGGGAAAGAAAGGATCTTTTCGATCTTAGCCTGGTCGGTTTTCAGACCTTCCACAGAAATGACATGGCCGAGGAACTCCGTCTCAGTTGTCAGAAATGCACACTTGCTCGGTTTGAGCCGCAAGTTGTACTCGCGCAGTTTCTGAAGCACGCGTTCTAGCACTTCAAAGTGTTCCTCAAGTGAGTCAGTTGCGATCAGGATGTCATCCAGGTAGACGTAGACAGTTTTGCCTAAGTCCTCAGCAAACAACTTTTCCATAGCTCGCTCAAACTGGCCCGGAGCCGTGGACAAACCGAACGGAAGGACGTTGAAGTGGTAGTGTCCCCCCGTCGTCGAGAAAGCGGTGTACTCCTTGGCATTCTCTGTGAGTGGGATCTGCCAATACCCACTGTGGAGATCACGTGTGGTGAAAAACTTCTTGCCAGCGAGGCTTTGAAGCATCACGTCGATGATTGGCATGGGCCACTGGGATAGCTTAATCGCACGGTTTGGCTTCCTGTAGTCGATGCACATGCGTAGAGAACCGTCCTTCTTGCGAACAAGCACGACAGGAATAGAGTATTCACTCGAGCTTTGACTGTTCACACCCATGGCCAAGTAGGTGCGCAACATCTCTAGAAGAGGCTTGCGATAACCGAGCGGAACAGGACGACCGGCCATCCGAGGAAGGTCCTTCTCATCCTTGATCACGATATCGTGCTCATACAGGTTTGTTGTGCCCAACTCAAAGTCGCTTAGTGCAAACCGGTCGTTAAAGCGTTTGAACAAATCACGCACGCGTTTTTCGCACTCGGGAATTACGGACTTGTCGGACGAGTTTTCCGACACCTTGTCGAAGATCTGGCTTGCACGCTCAGAAGCACTCATTTCCGCTGTGGCAAGATTACACGCAGTGTCAGGCGGAGCGTCCATGTTTTGGGACGATAAGTCAAAGTCGGTGCTCAGGCAGCAATTACCGACCAGGGAACCTTTTACCAGACACAGGGTGGCCTTGCTTTGGTTTGCTACAGGCAGGACAACGTGCCCCGATCGATTGGTCGCGAGGATGGCCGCACTGTTGGCGAGCGCCAAGGAATCCAATGATAGTCGACTTATGCCTACATTCAAGAAAACGTTCTGGCTTCTGCCAGGACCGACATAGCAACTATGCTTCACTCGGACCTCTGACCACTTGCTTTCGCTCACATGCAGGCACATGCTGAAACAAGTAGAGTTCGCAGCTTTTCGACCGGAAGGCGGCTCAGTATTTTCCGCAAAAGAAATTTTGGCTTTGTTAGACTTTTGTCCAGAGGGACGACCGGTTGTCGTACCGTTTTGTCCGTTTGGGACTGTACGGGGCTTTGACCTTGTCGGAGACTTCTTGTTTTTCTTCTTGCTTTTCTGGGCCTTCTTTTGCTTAGCAGGGTCACCTTTGGTCACCGCACCCGCCATGACATTTGGCTCGCGCATCCTCACCAGGCTCTCCCAAAAAGCTTTGCTCTTGAAGAGCACCGGAGTGCCAAGTACAACTTCGTACGGAGCATTGTCCTGTATCAAGAACATGAATTGCTCGCCTTTGGTATCACTCTCAGACACACGTAGATTACACGACACTCGACCGTGGAACCCTGGGATGGCGTTTCCGGATGCATCCCGCACTACAAGCTCGGACTGTGGAACAGCATAGACCGGATGCTCGTCGAAATGCCGAAGCTGCTCCTTACTGGACGACTTGCACAGAGCCTTGTAGGTTGACGAGCTCACGATGTTGACCTGGGACCCAGTGTCATGCAAGGCCTTCACTTGACGACCGTTGAAGACGATGGGCGCGACAGCCTTGGGACCAACAATCTGAGTGTTATCCGAAGTAGCTGGAGGAGCAGCGGTAGTGAACGAATAACAGTAGACGGTACCACTTGATGCAACAACAGCTGAGGTCGCGTTTGCATTAGCGCGCTTCGGCTTAAGAGATGGGTTCTTATCATAGCACCTATCCGCTGTGTGGCCTGAACGCTTGCAATGGTTGCAGAAGAAAGTTCGCTGATTGCCGAACTTGACATTAGCCCCCAATGGAACGGTGTTGGAATTGGTGTGCTGCGGCGTAAATTGCTGCGCGGTGCCGGTAGGAGCAGGCTGATTCTGACGTGCGGTAGGTTTGCGGTGTTGCTGTGCCAGCATTAGGACTGCGCTGGTAACCAGAATTACCAGAAGATACCGTTTTGTCAGACGAATGCGCGCGAGCTTTACTTTGCTGGAACTGAGCGATAGACTGTGCCTGTTGCTCGTAAGTGAGGGTCATACGCTTCAGCATAACGAACTTATCCTCAAACGACTCAATGGGTTTAAGTGAAGTCTCAAGGCTCATTAATAAGGTGGCGTCTCGGATGCTATTGCGCAAGCAGTCATGCTTAATCATTGCCACAAACTCAGGGTTCGTGTCCTCATAAGCTTCAGCCACCTTGGATTCCAGCAGAGATATGAATTGGGAGTAGGACTGTCCCTCTGGGATGCGCATAGAAGCCAGATCATGACGACGCTTTTTTTTGCTAGGTCGGTATTGCCTGACAAACGAGCACGCAGGGCGTCACGCAGGTTCGCTGAAACCAATGCCAGGTCGCTCACTCAACACATTTTTGTACTCGCGCAGTGGACCGCCTGTTAAGTACTGACCAAGGTCTCGCACTCGAACCTCATTTGTGCATGCCTCGTACCGACGCATGAAACCGGCCATGAAATCGCCGAAAGACTGCTGGTCTTTTTGTCGGTTACCCGAAAAAAATTGCAGTGGCGGGAGGGTAGACCGGTCCAAAACTTCAGTCATTTTGTTGAATGGTTGAGCAATCAAGGCCTCCGTACCTGTTGCGAACATTGGTGGACGAGGTGGCACCGGTGGCGTCTTGTGGGATGGCGCAGAGTCCGAGTTGCTGGAGCCGCTCGCTGAGTGATGGCCGGACGGCACCTTAAACTTGTCGTCTGTAGTTGGACTAGGACTTCTTCCCGTACCTTTCTTATGCAGTTCGTCGCGAAGCAGCTTGATGGCGCCGGTGTACGCTTGAATTTTGTCCTGCTCAGACTGGATGGCGGCATCCTTTGCGGTGAGGAGTCCTTCGAGTTCAGTGATCCGTTGTTGGCATTGCGAGTGGTCCTGAAAAGTGCCAGCAGCAGCATCGCGCAACTTGGATTGCATTTCAGCAATTAAGTTTTGCTGGACTGTATCCTTGCGGACCAGGTCCAGGACTGCAACCTCTGCCATTTTTGGCTCGCATCCCAGGGTACTGCAAACATTGGTGAGGATAGCGAAGTCTTTTTGGAGCTCTTCCAGCTCGGAACTCTTGGTTGCTAATGTTTCCTCGAGGAGCTGCATTTTCTCGACCAGGGTCATTTCTTGGTCGCTATCTGCAAACCTCACTGTGGGGCCAGTGCTACTAGTGAAGGGAGCATCGCATTCGAATGACTGTCTGTTAAAGTCGACGTGGTCAAAGGCGGTCTGCACTACCTGACCCTTAATCCTTTCGGAGTACTGTCCCTCAAAGCCATCGATGTATGCTTCAACTTTGGCAACTAGGTGGTCTCGCAGCTTAGTGACTTCTCCCAGGATCTCTTTCGGACATCCTTTGTCGATCACGCATCGGACTAGGGAGTCTAGGGTATCACTCCACTCGCCAGCCAGATTACGCCTGATATCGGCTACTTGGATCGGACCGGTTACCTTTCTAACCACTTCTTTTTGGTCGCGGTCAGGCCGCGCGAACTTTGCTTTTAATGCCCCAATTTGTTCCCCAAGAACGGATTTAAAGGAGCCTCGGCAGCAGAAAACTTTTTCCGAACGGAGTCCTTCACTTTTATGTCGGGGATCGAGCAAACAACGTCGTCCCCGAGCTTCACTAGTGGCAACTTGAGCTTCTCCCATACCTCAAGGACTTCCTCGATAATGATGTCGTCTTCTCCAGGCATGACGAAAACTGAGTTGGAGGTTGAAGGCGGTCTTGGTTGACGCAGAGTCGTGCCGCTTGCTTGGGTCTAGAGAAGGAGAGTTACGGCAGTTAACATCGAGTTCACGAAGGAAGAAGGTTCGCGTAAAATGCGTTTCCCGAAACAACGTTATCTCGGGTAAGCACCTGGGACTGACTAGCTTAATCAGCAACGCTTCGGCTAGCTAAAAGGATATGAGACTGCTGACTCAATGCTATAATAGCTGCCTACTCTGTTGAGAAAAGTTTCCTCAGTTAAAGTACTGCGAGACAAGTTCGCCTCGAGAATTTCGCAGAGACAATTGCCTCTAAAGAAGTAAGTTTCCAAAGAAAATGCGCTACAATTGTGGCTCAATTGTCTAGTGGATATTACGCCGGCCCAGAGACTCCCATGTGGGGATACTCGTGTGTGCTTGAGGAAATAAGTTACGAATGCAACCTAGCTTAAAGCTCACACGGCCTTCCTGTAACAGCGCTGCGCAATTCCTTTACTATTCACGAACTCTAATGCGAAACACAACAAGCTTACCTAGAACAAAACGCAGAGCCAATAAAACACTAACAAAATACCGATGAGAGAGCAACGTGGAGAGTGGAGAGCTGACAAGACGCGAACCGAACAACAACCTACTGGGAAGTCACGTATCCGGCCCAAAAATGACCGTACTCCGAACGAGAATCGAGAAAATTCTACCGCGGATTCAAATTTCTTAAGCGCGGATGGCGCAGAGTCGGGCGTCGTGTGTTTTGGGGAAGAAAACACGCAGTAAGCGCGTGAGGAGCGGATCGATGGCGTTTGGCGTTGTGCCACGCCCGAGAAGTACAAGGCGAAAACAACGCCTAAAGCGTTGTCACCAACACATTTGTTCCGAGGCTGCGGTGCGCGAATGGCGCGCGACGTAGGCGTACGCTCAGAAACGCATCTGCACGATGTCTACCTAGCACCTAACCTAGGAGCTACAGCCAGGATAACATCCGCCGGGTTTTACGGGTTCTTAATTATTGTGAAGACCCGCCGTACGGACACAGTTATCGCGACGAATCCCAAGAGTTAACAGACAAGCGAAAATAATTATCGCTTTTTTTCTGCTCTCCCTTGCGGGGACTTTAGAGTAGGGGCACCCCCCTAAATTTCGGAGCAGCGGCCATCGGCCGCCGCGAAAAAATATGGTCAGGGGTACCAAGGAGCATTTTTCGGCGGACAAGATCTTGGCCCACCCTAGACCCTTGCCCCCCCCCCCGGTAAAATCAGATCCTCGGTACGCCACTGCACGTCAGTGTGCGGAAGCGAGGTTACAGATGTATAACCCACCCACACAGACATGATAAATTCAGATTTTAGCTGAGAGGCGAAGATCATGGACAGTGTTGATCGGTTCTTTTTGAGAAGGCAGCTGCATTCCTTGTCCGCATTTGGTGTACAGACTTAACTGCGTGAGGAACTGCTCGTGCAGAGAAATGACGCGCTAAAGCAGAGTTTTAAGGAATTACACTGCTCCCATCGAGTCTTACATGAAACTCCCCGACGATGGAGACGATCAAGCCAAGCCTTTCGTGATATTTGCGGTAGGTCGATTTGTGGTGGTCGTGGAGCTCACGGAGTACTTGGTTGACGAACTTCTTCAAAAACGCATCGTCCACGAACATCTCCCTTTCTAAAAGAGCGTCCAGAAAATGCCTCACGCAGATTTTGCCCTTTTTTGACACCCCTGCCCCCCCTCCTCCCATTCCGGCACGACGCTTGCATCACAGTCGTGGATGCCCTCTCCCTCCCCCATTCAGGTAACACATAAAATCCATGTTCTAAAGTTCCTCTAGTTATAAGGTATGTTCATCATACGTCGACATTAGTGAGACAGTGAGAAAGATCAATGCAAAATCTGGCCCGCCGCAAGCGACACCAACGAAATTTTAGTTGAAAACTAGATAAATATTGCAAAACATCATTGGCCGGCGACCTGCGTCTGGCGACTTTATCCAGTCCTTAGCGTAAAATTACGCTCTCCGAGACCTCCCCCCCTCCCCCCGCGCTGCTTCCCCCTGTGCGCGTGACGCATTTCCTGGACGCTCCCTAAGAAGGATCTCCTCAAGCTGGTCTGCGACTCTCTTACTGACCGTAATAAGCAATGAGAAACTGCAACAGTGCTGTCACTTCCACGTTGTCGAGCGACAACCGGCGGACGATCCGCGAAATGTGCAAGACCTCGGATCTGTTTTCCAGAGTAAGCCTAAACGGACCGATCAAGTAGTTGTGATCTTCGAATGACGAATGCTTTGCCAGATTCCATTGTTTCACGGAATCTTTCAAATGTCTTGTTGATCTAATAAAAACAAATCAGCGCGGCATGTCAGGTCCGTCACTGAGGAAACAGCATGAATGAGCGTACGCTGCTAATGTCGAAGCGTCGCCAGACCACGTAGAGGCATAACGAGCATACATCTCGTATAACCCGTCGTAGGTCGCCGACATTGTTGTCGATTCGTAGTCAAACAGACACTTCTCCATGTCTATGCTTCCGTGAGACGCGGTGGCGAGATCACCTCCAGCTTGAGCCATATGGCGAGGAAGTGTTTTGTGAGAAGCGTCTAAAGAGACTTAAACTACAACAGGTGAAAGCAGTGACGAACAAGAATGTAGGTGCAGCATATCGTAAACGCATATGCGGCAACATGGCAAAACACTCACCGGCGAGGCGCCGCCTTTGAAGTGTGGAAAGCACAGCAAGAAGTCGGTCCAGTACTGCGTCAAGCAACGATGTTCGACAACGCAAAGGTACTCGAAAGATCGCCCCCGACCGAGGTCCTGAATGCTCAAAAATTGGGCTGTAGCGAATTTCTCATCGACAACGGCGAAATTCGTTTTGCCTGTAGTGCACACAGCGATGACCCACGCAGGGAAGCACCGAGCCAGAATAGCCCTTTCAAGGTGACTTACGGGTTCGCGCCATCTAGGATTCTCCGCTCGTTGCGCGTCCATTTCTCGAAGGAAGACTCCTCGGGAGACGTACACGCGATTGCGACAGGCGAGTAATTGCGAGAGTAGGGTGTTGTTAGATTGAGGAAAAGACCTTATCGCTTGCACAGCTGAAATTGTCTGAATAACGACGTATCATCGCAAGTATTGGCTGAATCGCTGAAATATCAGCGCAAGAGTGACCGTGGACAACGTAAGTCCTGGGAAGAGTGTAGCTCCACCGTCCTTCAGTCGTACGGATCGATCTCACCTTTGGCATCCATGCCCGCCTTCAGACAGCTGTTGAAACGGCAATGACGGCAACCTTAATGAACTCTACGATCGGGCTCGCATCATGTAGGAATTCGTGCTGATATCAGACAAAAAAATACCGACCTTTCTTCTTGTTTCTGAACGGCATTCGACAGGTGCACTGGTACGACTTCACACTTCCGATGGTGCGTCGGAAAAATGCTAAACAAAAGCATCTTGACGTTGCCTACCTGCGTATTTCCTTACAGGCGCAACTGCCGCAGACGGCGGCTCCGTAGTGCGTGCCGATCGCCAAGCGACCGCAGACGGCGCATCGCTCCATGCCCACTACCGGCTGTACGGCACTTTGTTTGCCCGTTTGAGTTGTAGATTCGTCCTCATCTGGATAAGGATGAGGTCTAACAAAGCAGTTTTCCAGTGTTCCACGCCGACAGATGGCGACGACAATCGTCCGTCCTGTCATACCCTACTGAACTGCATTGAAAACCTGAACCGCGTCCAATTCAGTTCCCGGACAAAGGTGGTTCGGAATGAACGCTGCCCCTTCGCCATTCTAAAGCCGTGCCTCTTTGCGCACCTTGGGCGGGAAATAAAAATAATCTTGGTAAAGCTTAAAGAAGGTCGTACGTCAAAGTACGCTTGACAGTGGCCGTGGCCGGGAACTGCGCCTTGCTCTTGTGAATGGCATGCCATTGAAGCCTACGGTCGGTAATGTGGCCGGAACAGAAAGAGCTGCATGTGATGCGGTAAACAGCTGAAAGCGCCAAGCGTAGTGGTCGGACGAATGTAGTCAGCGGGACAGCGCAGGCTAGTGCTGACGCTAATCACTGGGGTTCCACGAAACCGGTCTTTGAAACGTGCAGATTACCTACTGCGTGTTTAAATTGTCTCCGTTCATTCTAGGAAGGCCTAGCCTCGTCGTAGTTGGCAAGCGACGGACGCAAACGGCTCTTTGTGTAGAGTGTGGTCTGTTATTGCTCACCGACTTGTTGTCTCGATGGTAGCTGACGTGTGACTACGGTGTACATCAAGGGTGCTTTGCTAGCTCAAGGAATGACCTGCATGTCTAAGCGTACCTCACTATCGTTTTATCGCACGTACGTATAATCGTACCTAGCGTATCGTACCTCAACCCCATCGGAATTCGTTGCAATCATCGGGCGTTTTTGGCAAAATCTAAAAAAAACAGAGTTTGCTGCAACAATTATGCCTCGTTGGCAAGTCCCCGAAGTCGCCCTAAAGTAGGCACGTCTAGGGAGACCTGGTTTATAGGGTAATACACTAGTACCCAGGCTCCTAGTTTGAACTTGCGTTCAACGAACCAATTGTTCATTTCGGTTCACTGGTCACTGGAATAATGCTAACAACGCGGAGGAATAAGGCGCTTGAGGATCAAACCGAGTTTTGCACTTTTGAAGAAGAATTACAATGCCCTCACTAATCACCTGTGCGCACATTTGTCAACGAAAGGTAAGCGTTACACAGGCAGACGGCGCCGGGATGACATACGTTTTGCATAAAGTAAATGCGTTCTCCACCCCACACTTTAACTAAGACACGCTCTGCTGCACCACCAGCATTTGATCTTACGATGCTCGTCTCTGAAGAAGTTTGTCAACCAAGTACTTCAAGACCTCCACGATCATTAGAAGTCGACCTATCAAAGCTATCATGAGAGACTCGGCGTGATTGTCTCCAGCATCGGGAAGTGCAACTTAATGAGACTAGTGAATTCACTAAAACCTTCTCTTAGGGCGTTAATAGTCTGTACAAAGAGTTCGGCATGCAGCTGAGTCTGTACGTCAAAAGCGGATACGGAACGCAACTTCCGTACAAAAAAGAAAAACCGTAAACTCTCCATACTCACTCTCTTCGCCGGTCGGTTAAAATGTGATTTTGCGTGTTTGAGGGTGTGCTCGTCTGATATAATTAAACGAGATTTGTCGATGCCGGTATATGCCTATTACCCAATCGTTCGCCGCTTGCCACCGTCGCGCCACGGTGACTGACAGCATGAAGCGTAGCCTGTCCCCGGAAATAAAGATCGAGTATGTAAGGGACTAGTTTTGGTTTTTTTAAGTCTGAGGGACGAGTACGCTCACGGAAAACGCGGCCGTGTGGGCGCATGCTCGGTATGTAAGTCTGCGCGACGTCTAACTTTCCTTGCTTGACTGCCCCCTGAGCCCCGTTTAGTGAGTAATGAGTCCCACCTAACCTCCGGATTACATACAGGTGCAGACCCCCAAGACCCACCGGTCCGCACGACTTCTAACTTTCCTTGGGCGACTTCCCCGTAAGCTTCACGGAAGAGGGCAATTCATTTCAGGCGATATTTTGACAATTTCGGTGAGAAATAGTTCGAGCGATGCATGCCTACTCATGTGGACTTCGCATATTTTGGGCGCCTTAGGAATGATGGCACTTTCGTGACTCTAGATTTGGGTCTCGGAGTACAACTTTTTGGGACTCCCAAGAAGCGGACCTGACCTTGGACTTGGTACTCTGTCATTTTCTTGGAGCTCGAACGTGGTTTGGGCCTTTGGTTCCGGACCCGCGGGGTGTCCAGCCCTAGTGCTCATCCTTGCTCTAAATTCAGTGCACCGACAACGCACCAACCAGAGAAAAATCGAAACGATTGCACTTTTGCTACCGTAGACATTTCCTTCGGCGACTTCCCCGTGAGCTTCACAGGAAAGCAGATATTATTGTCTCTTGTGCGGTTACAACTCCGATCCGTTTTGTTCTGAGACTACGGTATTCGAATGCCGCGCCACTAGGTGTACGCTCCGAAACAAGTCTGCGCGACGTCTAACTTGCACTTAGGCTGAGAGCAACGGTAACGATAACGAAATCTCGTTTATGAGATGGGCCTCTGTGAATGAGAATGGACGTGTTGTAATCGGGCATATTCCTGGTAGCTCCTCGTTTCCGTCGTCTTTGTCATCTCAGTGACCCTCGGCACTAAGAATGTGAAAGTGTCCGTACTCCTCCCATTTTTGTGAAGACATTGTTTGAAAACGTGTTCATTGAGTGGACATCATTGCATAGCTATCAATGCTTCATTTCGTCTTGGTTCTTCTGTCATTCCCGCGACCTTCAACGAGCAAAAGTCTACCGATCGCAGCATCTTCTTTCACGCAAGTGGGACCCGTAGGTGCACAGGCCGCTGGTACGTTAAGATGTCACGGACTGTACCGTGACTTAGAGGTAGTCGCGACCCCTCCCCCCGTACCGTACTCCGTACCGTACCAGTACGGCGCAGTACGGTACGGTACGGTACGGAGTACGGCCCTAGTACGGAATTGAGGAACAACAGCATTTTCTGCCGAACATTAGGTCATGAAACAACAAGGACATCAGCAGTAAGTGCTACAAATGGTGTTAAATACGACTGCATACCTAAGGAAATTTTTCGCATTTTGG
This sequence comes from Aphelenchus avenae, assembly GCA_020875895.1. NCBI lineage: Eukaryota > Metazoa > Nematoda > Chromadorea > Rhabditida > Aphelenchidae > Aphelenchus > Aphelenchus avenae. Next base: position 27,621 of record JNEY01000910.1, read on the forward strand.
TCAAAAATGCCTAAAATTTGCTCAATTTCGGCTAAAAAGGGGCATTTTTTTGGCCTGTAGTACGGTACGGAAGACGGCGCCGTACTGGGGTCCTGCCGTACCGTACTCCGTACCGTACCAATACGGTACGGTATGGCAACCCGTACTGGCTCGTAGCCGTACCGTACTCCGTACCGTAGAGTACGGTACGCAGTACGGTACGGTACGGCCGACTACCTCTACCGTGACTTACAAAGTTTTTCCTAACACATATTGGATGCTTTAGGCCCGCCTGTACTCTGCGTTGCACGCACGACAGACGGTACGATAACGTTGAAGGCCTCATCGCAGAGTGAGTGCAGGTACAAGATGTGGCGCTTGCGGAAGCTGTTGCTGGGCACGGGATTATCGATGTCTTTCGTTCGATACGGGAGCTCGTACATTCGTTTCGGCTAAACGGATGCGACGGGTTGCTGTTCAACTTGTTCCTTGGTATACCAAGCAGTAACTGTAAAGTTGCACTAGCCTATTGAGTGTGCAGCTACGTTAGCGGGATTTCTCAGGAAGTTCAAAGGCAATGACTGTTTATTATCGCCGCTGGTCATAAGAGACTCCTTTGTAAACTTTCACATTGCTCGTGCTCGACGGCGCTATGCACGAGTGCAGCTTCTTTTCGAAATAAGCGTGGTGGAATAAACCAGCGAACAACCGGTACGTGATTGCCACCACTACTCTGCGGATCCTGCACATTAGTCACAACTTGTTTCGATGCGACGAGCTGCGAAAGGACGCGTCATTTCGAGGTTTTAGAACGCCGGGCCTCCGGCCCGGCGGGGAGGGGGGGGGGGGCTCCCCTCTAGCTACGCCCTTGGCGCTGCACGCTCGTGCACGTCACCGCTACGCCGCAAACCAGGGATGGGGACATTCAAAAATAAAACCGAATCCGAATCTGAATCTTCAGAAATTTCAAAACCGAATCCGGATCGAATCCGAAGCCAAAACCACCGAATTTCCGAATCCGAATCCGAAGCAGCAGGTTCAAATTATGGCCAAAACCAAGGTGCAAAACTCCAACACATTCATGCCCACAACACACATACACTAGACAAAATTGCCCGCCGCTAGGCGCCGACCGATGAATTTTTTCACTATTTAAGTCAAATGTTCCACTATTGTTTCGTTGGTATCGCCGGCAGCGGGTCACATTTTGCACGTTGCGGGCGGCCGAAAAGATTTGGAAATTCGGTCCAGTTTTGGCTAACAGAATCCGAATCCGAAGCAAAGCGAAAACCACCGAATTTCCGAATACGAAGCCGAATCCCAGCCCTGCCGCAAACACATGATCGACTCAGTTTTGGGTCAGACTGACGTTTAAGTAACAGGAATATCGTAGGAGTTTAAGCCACACCCGTGAACATGATAATCACATCTTAACTGAGAGGCGCAGATCATGGACAGTGTTGATCGGTTCTTTCTGAGAAGGAAGTTGCATTCCTCGTCCGCTTTTGGTGTACAGACTCAACTGCGTCAAGAACTGCTCGTGCAGACAAATGACGCGCTAGAGCAAAGCTTTAAAGAACTGCACGCCTTCCATCAATTCTTACGTGAAACTCCCCGACGATAGAGACAATCAAGCCAAGCCTTTCGTGATAATTGCGGTAGGTCGATTTGTAGTGGGCGTGGAGCTCACGAAGCACTTGGTTGACGAACTGCTTCACAGTGGCGTCGTCCCCAAACGTCTCCCGTTCTAAGACGACTTTCATTCGGTCTGTCAGTGGCTCTCGTACTGACCGTAGTAGGCAATGAGGAACAGTAATACTGCGGTTGTTTCCAGTTTGTCGAGAGAAGCGCGGCGGACTATCCGTGAAATGTGTAGGACCTCAGATGCGTTGTCCAGACTTAGCCTAAATTAGTGTTCGGAACAACCCCACCACCCCCTCCCACCGACCACCCGACCCGACATCAACGATAGTACCGACCCCGTCCTCGGCACAAAAAAGTTACCGTTTTAACGGTACTGAAACCACTTTTCGGCATATTTTGTCATGCAAGCTTGAATTTTTGAACTTATGTGGCCAGGATTGTTCAAAAACCTGCCATTTCAACCTAAGCCAGTCCGCCGCCGGCGCCACCAGAAACAATGTTGGGCGTTAGAGACATTTTTTCGTTGAAAAAATTGTCTAAAAATTGCCAAGATCAGTGAAGCAAGTCGGGGTCGGGGGGCCGGCTACCGACCCGACTCGACCACCCGACCCGACAAAGTCGGATTGTCGCGTCGGGTCGGCTGCCGAACACTAGCCTACTCGACAGGGGACAAAGCATGGACTAGCCTCTCGCGTGCGCTAAAGCGTACGCATCGAAGCTAACGCGGCTTTGGATCATACTGGTTGTGGACCGGTCCTCTGCTTGGCTGTGATGAAGCTCATGGGGATCGTTTTGCGTACTTTTACAGTGGTTTTGGAGGTGATTTGTGAGCTGCGACACGCATTTGCCAGAATTCTAGAAAGTGCTAAGAACGCATTACTGGACTCAGTAGGGAATGCTTTATGAACTTGCGTGCATGCGTATGCATGCAGTATCGCTTTGGTACGCATGCATGCGGCGCCCATGTTGCCGGTTGAATAATTATAGGAAACATATATGCTATTAAGTATTCCGAGAAGCCCTCTTCAAACGTGGGACCCACATATTGTGAATACGAAACTGTGATAAGGTCGTTTTCCCTCCTTCCCAAAACCACCTAATTTTCTCAAATTTAACCCGTCAAATCTCCACTCTCACTTGTCGCCGGCTTACGCCGTCTTCACCATTCGATCCGCCATCCTTTTATCTATCGTCATCATATATTCACTTGTCCCAGTCCCGTCGGGCAGTGAACGCTTACTTTCAGTTTTATGATTTCACATTTCACCCTTGTTTTCCTGCTATATCTCGGACGCGGTCGGCCGCCTGCGTGCGCCCGCCCCTCGCTCTCGCTATACATTTCTCCCGGCCGGCGGCCCTCCCCTTCTCTCGGCTGCCGCCCGTTCACATTTACCAGACACTTCCACTGTGCATCGCTTAGCGACGGTTCGTCCAGGAACTGCGCTCTCGTCTTTTTACTGTCTTTCACAAGTTACGTGTTTTTTTACTGTTCCAAGTTGCAATAAAAGAGTTACAACACTCTGCGCACTAGGACTAAGCCTTACTAGATGGTAGCAGCGAGTACGGAAAGGCCACCTAGCAGAAAGCCCTATTCCCGCTCCCAACCGCCTTGCCGTAAACCATCCAGTTTCTACAGGCAATCCCTTAAGTCCTGTTCTTCCACCAACCGGCATCACGGTTGACGATATTGCCGCACTAGGCACAAGTCTTGTCCCCTTGGAGGCCAAGCAAATTGAGTGAAAGAAATGGAGGCAATGCCCCACCACTCGAAGAAGCCGCACTTATGGCGCGCTGGACAAAACTGCTCCAAGCACGAGACGATAATTAAAAACTCGCATTGGTGCGCAGCCACGATGACAAGTTCTAAGTGTATTTGTGCTGCACACACGGCAAAAGGCGCAAGAAACCGCCGTATGACGACGCAGTATCATGCGACGTCTGCCTTGGCTGGTTCCACAAAGGATGCATGGGAGAGCATGCGTGGAACGGCCTCGAACGTACGTATATCTGCCGGTTTTGCACGACGTTGCCACCGGGCACGTACGAGATAGGATCTCCGACACAGCAGAGCGCAGGCAATGAGTCTAATGAAAATACGTTGATGCGCGACGAACAGGCTGCACAGCAAGAAGCTGATGAACAGCTAGATAGATCTCTGTTTATGAACCCGGACGATTCCTTGCTGGAAATGGAGGACCAGGAGGAGGACGCGCTTGGACAGCACCGACATGGGCATCCAAGAAAGGGTAGCAAATCCTCCTCCGCCGGTCAATGATAACCCCAATGATCATACCGCAGCAAAGGTTTCAAACCATTCTTCCGCAATCCGAGAGACCTTAACTGCCAAAAGCAGCTCTGAGTTCTGTGGAATTTGCCAGAAGAGCATCACCACGTTTAATTATTTCACATGTACTTGCGATTTAACGTGCCACACTATGTGCTCGTATTTGATTATACCCGAACTTGGCGAGAAACTACTGTGCGCGCATTGCCAAAAAGGTGCGTACGATTCTGCCTCTTCGCGTTCTTCAGACACTACTGTGGTTGAAATCATGCCGCAGAAAAAGGTCTCTGGCACATCATTTCAGCAGAACTCCCAAGTTCCATTGCAACCCCCAACGTTTCATTCCACGGCTCGCGACAATCTTTCCTACCTATCTTGTCCATGCGGTAAAGACGCGACGCGCAGCATGATTTCTTGTGCGCAATGCGTACGTCTTTACCATTTCCGATGTGCGCGCGTGGAGTCCCCTGCTTTGAGGAGGACCGATTTGTGTGTGTCCAGTGCATGCTTTAAACGCATGGGCAGCGAGAAACCCTCGCTGGTGCTTTTCTCGCCGCAAACATGCAGGTTCCCCAGACGCAAAGTGGTGATCAATCATTGATCCGCCGCCGCAGCAGCGTCTTTGAGAATGCGCGCATCAGCGACGCTTGCAAAAACAACCCTTTGAGCGCAGCCGGCCAGGGAGTTGCCCGGCAGCCGTGAAATGTGCAAAGGTCGTTGCGCCGTGACCGCCGCGACCTTTCGAGCGATAGCAGCAGCGACGATTACGAAAACAGCGTTGTAGTCGCGGCCGGCCAACGAGCCACCGAGTCGCGAGTTAAAGGTCAACCGCCGCGGCGCTGTAATGGCCGCGACGCTGGGAACGAAAACAGCAGCGAAGGCCATCGCACAAAGGGCGCTGCGATATCAGGCCGCGATAAGTCGGCAGCGCATCAGCAAAACAGCAGGCCGCCGGGAAATATGAAAAGGACGCTTGGTCGTGACCGCCGCGACCATGGGAATGGCGGCGGCGAAAATAATCACAAAGAGGGCAACGCGATGGCAGACACCGATAGCGACGCATTGCCGGTGTGTGATGTCTGTGAGCGTCCGCGTTTGAATGAGAAGGATTTCAACTCCCTGCACGACTGTAAATTCTGCAATCGACTAATGCACACCGCCTGGTCGGGTTTACGGTCCGCGGTGATGCTTGATTTTCCCCCGCGCGGTGAATGTCAGAGGGACTTAGAAGAAATGCGTCGTTTGCGGGGACAAAACCAGCGAAGTTCCCGCGATGCAGAAAGTGCAGAACAAACGGCCACTCCGCCTCGGAATAATCCGACTAAGGTGCACAAGGAAAGGTTGCGCCAAGTTCTTTCCGGACTTGCGCAAAATCTGTCTCAGCAGGCTGCACAGCCCAGTTCTCTTCCCTCAGCGTCGGTTAAATTTCGCACTGGCCCAAGCGACGGTTTTGCCCATGTAACGACCACCGATCCTAGTTGGCTAGAGGGCCTGGCAGGCCTTAGGAAAGACATGCTCGAAGAAATTCGTGGGGTCAAAAGTGACATAATAGGCGGACTCGCATCAGTTCTCCTCTCTCAGCAGCCCCCACAACCCACAGGTGGCAACGGTGTCTTTAACGACTCGTTTGAGTTGCCAATTCCGCCGCTATCGCGTGACATTGTTTCGCATAATAATGTGGCTAGTAGACCTACGTCAGTTGTGCGTTTTAGGCAGCCTATGATCCAAGGCGAGGACGAGCGTCTTCTCGACTACGACGAGGATCCACCAGCTGAAACTCGCAAAGAATACACCGGGGAGGCGGTCAACAGCGCAGGTTCTGAACTTGCGAACATGTCGCTCAAGTCGCAGACAGCGTCCAACGATACCGAAATGGACGAGACCATCACACCTGGTAAGTTGGTCAAGATGTTCACGGAGGCCCTCACAAATCTCGGTGGAAACCGCATAGGGTTCGGTCTTAGCCTTATAAAGGACTTAGATGGAATATGGGGCCCAGAACAAGTTCGTCGTTGGTTCGATGAGCTTGAGTTGACCACGCGTGGATGGAGTAATGCAGATCGTTGTGACGCGCTGCGTGTCCGTGTGAAAGGAAAGGCAGCTACTGCCTTTAGCTTAATGCCGAATGAGTCGCTAGGCGATTATGGGAAGGTTAAAAGCGAACTGCTTTTGCGTCCCGCGAATGACGTACCACGTCGCGCCGCAAGCCTGACTAGCATGTTGTGCGGGTACCCGCGACAGCCGGAAGAAAAAACTATCGAAAAATTCGGGGCCCGCGTGCAAAAACTAGCGCGTGACGCAGTGCTCGCAAACTCTCCGATTGAGCAGGTAGAAGAGTTCGCCAAATCGTATTTTCTCCAGTGGATTAACGACGAGCAAATAATGCCCTTCCTCGTGGTACGAAGCGTGCATACGGAGCTTCGCAGAACACGCCGTGACGCTCAAACGTAACTTTGATCTGCACGCGCCCAAAAGCGGTGCCACAGCGCCGGTTACATACAAGCCAAATCGCCCGCAGGGTGGACAGCGGTAAAATTCTCCTGCGCCAGGAAACAGTTATTGTCCGGACAAGCACACGCAACCTATCGCATATCAGAATGGCAGCGCCACTGGCAATTAGAATGGCAACCAAGTGAACGCTGGGTATGCATTAAACGCTCAGACTCACTTTTCGAAGCCACGCCCTGGCAGTTTTCGTCCACCATCTTCGAACAAGCCTGACAATGGAACCGCTCTCAGTAATGCACTTTCTGCACAGACTGCGTTTCCAATGTCCTTAGGCGATGCTTCGAGTCACTGTCCTAATGACTACCTATTGCCTGCTTTCAAAAATGGGCAAGTGCATAGCACACTAGGCGCTGCGCTTTCCATCAACAAGGTGCAAACCCAAACAGTTGGGCCTTGCGCTATCGGCCCTGTACCAAAACGCGAGATTTGTGTAGAAGGTATGCCCGCATGTCTCCCTTTGGAACAGCGGCGCGGCGGCGAGCAATATCCAAATTGGGTACTTAAAAGGTTTGCTTGAAGCTAAGGGGATCGATCCCTTCAGCTGGGCAACTGGCCCACCATCTACTCAAGTTTCCGTTGCCAACGGACACTCGCTTAACGTAGTGGGTTCGACAATTCTTCGAGTGTCAGCCGATGGTGCGACTAAGCTAGTACGCGTCCAGTTGACAGACGATGACCTGTTTTTTTCCGGTCATTATCGGCACAAACGCGTTTTATGATCTGGGGATTTAGCTTGTCAGCGCCGGTGCCAGAGCAAGCGTTTTCGTACCTGAGACTGCTAACATGTTGCTGGTGACACGCACTGGAGACCTAGACGAGTGCTCTGATCAGGAGGCTCAGCATTTACTGCAAGCTGCGGAGGAAGAAGAGCATGCACCACAAAACCATAATATTTGTGTCGCTGATGTAAATTGCCCAGGTAACAGTCAACAAAACAAGGCCGAAAGGACCTTTTTTGAGAACTCAGCGAAGGTCATGCACGGGGACGAGGACCAACTTCAAAAGTCTCGGTCCATCGAGATCAACCGGTTTAGTGGTACTTTTACTGCCGCTCTCGAGACTCTGAGCAAAGTCGAGCGCTCGCCCGACGAGAACGAAGTACTTTTCGACCCGCTCTTTGCGGCTATCAAAAAGGTGCCACCTCTCCAGTTCGTGGCTTTGCGAAAGCCACCATTTCCGACGGACGCATTCGTGTACCAAGCGAAGCAGCTAAGCTTGAACTTCCCGGAAACGTACGAATTGACAGACAGCGGCTGAAGTCTGCTACAGGTTAGTCAGACTATGCTCAAAACACGTACAACCAATACATTTCAGGTTAGACGCTACGGAGCCCACGCTGATCGCCACCTCGCAAGTGGCAACAATTGGGACAAGGACGGGATCTTGGCGCTCAAAACGTATCTCGTCGAAGTGCTCGGATACCATTGGCTGCGCAAGAAGTCCAAGGCGAATGCCACGTTCCCGCTGCGTCAACTTCACCAAATGGGAGTTACAGCGGTAAGTTACAATACTGAGCAGGTCCTTGATCTCCTCAGTCGTTCTGGCTTAGAGAACGGACATACGTCAAATCTGGACTATCCGGAGAAACCTTTGGGTGGGGTGTGCTTTTGAATTCCAGCCACTCCGTTGTGTTTCCGGAGACTAATGTCACTCTCTGCTTGCAGCCAGAGTCCCAGCCGTCGACGTCCACTCGCTCAGCGCAGGTTCGCCCTCACTGGACTCGCCAGGACGCCCGCCTTCACACTACCCGCGGTAGACACATCTCTCGCCATGTCGCCCTTGCTCGCTCCGGACCACGCTCGACGAATCCCATCGACCCGCTATTCCTGAACGAACTCATCTCCGCTCTACAGCCCGGACATCAGCCACAGCGTCGGTTCCAGCCCAACAAGCGCGGAAAACGCCAGTAATTCGGTTTCCACCCGTTTGCACCATTTTCCTTCTGTACCCCCTTCAGATCCACTTAATGTTATTTGTTCTTGTTTCGTTTGTTCCCCACACTCCTAGTTTCCACCTTCTTAGTCCCGTATTGTTCTGCGTCGGCACGTGGAAGTGCCTTTAGCGGAGCGGGGCATGTCATAAGGTCACCTTTCCACTATCCAAAACCACCTATTTTTCCCAACTTTGAACCCTCATAACTTCACTCTCCTTCGTTTCCGCGTTATGCGGTCTTCACCATTCTATCCGCCATACCCTTCTCTATCATCTACACCTATTCACGTGTCCCAATTGCGTCAGGCATTGAATCGCACTTGCCCATTTTCTGATTTCAACCTTGTTTTCCTGCTATATCTCGGACGCGGTCGGTCGCCTGCGTGCGCCCGCCCGTCGCGCTCCCTACACATTTCTCCCGGCCGGCGGCCCTCCCCTTCTCTCGGCCGCCGCCCGTTCACATTTCCCACACACTTCCACTGTGCATCGCTCAGCGACGGTTCGTCCAGGACCGGCGCTCTCGTCTTTTAGCTGTTTTATTCTAAGTTTCTGTTTTACTGTTCCTAGTTGCAATAAAAGAGTTACAAAACTCTGCGCACTAGGACTAAGCCTTATTACAGATCCCACGCATAGCAATACGTTGCAGGTCTATGCACTGCAAGCGTTCCACCTCCAGACATTGCAATGCGTTCTAGGTCCAGACATTGCAACGTGGTCCGGGACCAGGCATTGCAATGCGGTCCGGGCCCGCTGCAAACAAACATCTAGCACACTCGACACAGCGTGTTAGAGCAAACTGGTTAGAAATCCACATCAATTGCTGCAGACGTATTATCTATCGTCTCGATATTTCTACGTCTGCATTACACAGCTGTTGGATATTGTCTATCGTAATAAACACCGCAGCAATCGGCACNTGGCTTCTGCTCGCTCCGAACCACGCCCGACGAATCCCCTCGACCCGCAGTTCCTGAACGAACTCGTCTCCGCTCTTCAGCCCCGGACATCAGCCACAGCGTCGGTTCCAGCACAACAAACGCTGAAAACGCCAGTAAATCGTTTTCCACTCGCTCGCACCATTTTCCCTCTGTACCTGTTCAGATCCATTTAATATTATTTGTTCTTGTTTGTTTTGGTTCCCCACACTCCTAGTTTCCGCTTTCTTAGTCCCGTGTTGTTCTGCGTTCGGCACATGGAAGTGCCTTTAGCGGAGAGGGGCATGTGATAAGGTCGTTTTCCCTCCCTCCCAAAACCACCTAATTTTTTCAATTTTAACCTTTCATATCTCCAGTGACACTTGTCGCCGTCTTACGCGGTCTTCACCATTCGATCCGCCATCCTTTTCTCTATCGTCATATTATATTCACTTGTCCCAATCCCGTCGGGCAGTGAACGCTTACTTTCAGTTTTATGATTTCACCCTTGTTTTCCTGCTATATCTCGGACGCGGTCGGTCGCCTGCGTGCGCCCGCCCGTCGCTCTCGCTATACATTTCTCCCGGCCGGCGTCCCTCCCCTTCTCTCGGCCGCCGCCCGTTCACATTTACCAGACACTTCCACTGTGCATCGCTCAGCGACGGTTCGTCCAGGAACGGCGCTCTCGTCTTTTTACTGTTTTTCACAAGTTACGCGTTTTATACTGTTCCTAGTTGCAATAAAAGAGTTACAATACTCTGCGCACTAGGACTAGCCTTATTACAAAACATAGTGACGAACTGACTTACATTGCTAGAGTCCCGGGGTCGCAGAACCATTTTGAGGCATAACGAGAAAACACTTCGTATAACCAGTCGTAGGTAACTGGTCGTGTTGTTTCATAGTCGGACATACACATTTCCTTGTCGATGTTACCATTCGAGACGGTGGCGAGGACCTGCTCTAGCTTCATCCAGATGACGAGGAAGTGTTTCGTGAGAAGCACCTAAAGACGCGCAAACGTGCAAAATAAGGGGGTTCCAAAGAGGCTCCAAGATAGTTTAGTTTGTGAGCGTGATATGGGAGCGATTACAGCATACATCATCCATATATGCAGCCTTGTTACAAACAGTTACATGTACGGCTATTCGAAAAAGATACTTACCGGCGAGGCACTATCTTTGAAGTTTGGAAAGCATCGCAGGAAATCTGTCCAGTAATGCGTCAATGCACGATGCTCAACATTATAAAGGTATTCGAAAGATCGTCCCCGACCGAGGTCCTGGAGGCTCAAAAATTTAGCTTATGTCAGCTCAACTAGTCAGAACGCCACTTTTAGACTGACTTACGGGCACGCGCCATCGAGGTTCTCCGCTCGTTGCGCGTCCATTTCACGAAGGAGGACTCCTCGTGAGACGTACACGCGATTGCGACAGGCGAGTAATTGCGAGAGTAGGGTGTCGTTCGATTGCGGAAAGGGCTTTATCGCTTGCACCACTAAAAGCGACGTATTTGTATTTTCCTGGGTCTTTGTATGTCGGAATGGTGGAGTAACCAGCACGATCCAGAATCATCCGCATCAACTTCCGCCGTTCTGGTTACACAAGGCCTCACGACGAACTGGATATTGACATTTGCGACCAAAAATTCAACTATGAACACCCGACTTGGCGACAATGCACGAAAGGTTGTACCTTCTTTCAGGTGTCAGGCAATTTTGGGGTTAGGGACCGGAAGAACCGGACTCCGTCCGTGTACCCGCAGTCTACAGATATTATACCGTCCGGTCTCACCTTTGGCATCCATACCCGCCTTAAGGCAGTCGCTGAAACGGCAATGGCGGCAACCTGAACGAATTGTATGGTTACGTACGAGAGAACGAGCTGAGAAAAGTGGAAAGGTACCTTTCTTCTTATTCCTAAACGGCAACCGACAAGTGCACTGGTACGATTTGCCGCTTGCAATCGTGCGTCGGAAAAATGCTAAATCAGGATTCTTAATGCCGCACACTTGAGATTCTTACAAGCGCAACCACCGCAGACGGCAGCTCTATAGTGCGTGCCGATCGTCAGTCGGTCGCAAACTTTGCAGCTTTCCATATCCTCGATCGGGCCAAACAAAGGCTGTGCAAAACGCGACTAAAGCCACACCTCTTTAGGATTGTGCACACCATCTTCAACACTTTACCACGCGTTCAGATGAAGTCAACTGATTGGAAAAGTCAGAGTCTTTACAGAAACCTGTCACTTTGGGACTGAACTCTTCAATCAGGAATCACAGGGATCTTACTGTTTTCAAAGATAGACTTGCATGGCGGTTCACGGGTACCACAATGGCTAATACTCTCGTTTTCTCTCTTTCTGTCTAAGGCGTTCCCTTAAGGACGTCAGACTACTGATGGTCACCATCGCATTAATTTTTTTGAGGGGACACATACCAAATTACCGCGTACTGTTTTAAGGAAAAAGTGCTGCGACCCTAAGAAAGATGGGGGCTTTTTTTGCCGTTAGAATTTTTCATTTGCATCCCTGCTTTTGCAATACCTATCAGAGGGCCTTAGGTCGGAACCGCTGTTTCGGTGAAGTGCTAAGTTCGGTGAAGAAAAGTGAGTGAAGTGAACTGAAGAGAGGTGAAGTGAAGTGAAGTCATACCTTGCTTCATCTTCACTTCACTTCCCCCACCCAACACGCACTTTATCGGAAACAATGGTCGGAATCATCGATAGACCGAAGCTATGAACATTCGTTTTGATGTCGGTAGCTGGTGGGGAGGGTACAACAACACGAAATATGGTATTTGTTCTTACCCACATATTTGTTTAACCCAGAATATGCCTTAATGAAATGGGTTCGGCTAGGCTTAAAATGATGTACGTCTGTCTTTAGTTGCGCTGGGCGTCGCGAATGATGGGCGGGTTGCTTCCTCGTTCGTGTTTTTGAAGGCTACGGTAAGTAGTTCCTCCATAACAGGAACTAGAATATATGCAAAATGGTACACAGCTGATACGTGTGGTCAGTCAAGTGTAGTCAGCGGGACAGCGCAGGCTAGCGCTGACGCTAATCAATGGGATTCCGGGAAAACAATATTTGAAGCGTCCAGATTGCCTACTTCTTGGAGGCTACAGAGTGTTTAAACTGTATCCGCTCGTTCTAGAAAGGCCCACTCGCGTCGTAGTTGGTATGCGACGGATGTAAATGCTGTTTGGTCGAAGTGATCTATGCATTGCTCAACAAGTGTGTCATTAGTGTCTTCATGGCACGTGAATCAGCGATACGTCGTGCATGGCTGCACGCTTTTAGAGAATCTCAAAAACACTCTAAAGCAGGCACGCTAAGGAAGGCGAGCGTTCAGAAATCAGAAAATTTGGCAGATTTATGCAAGAAAACATACTTCCGAGGCAAATATATTTGGACTTACTTTGGAATCGCAAGAAGTACCGTATTTATTCTAATCCTTATACACTAAAGGGGCTGGTCTATCTCGTCCACCAAAAAAGGTTTCTCTACCAAGTCAAGTTTTGTATCATTATATAGGGCTTTTAAAGTTATGTAAAATTGGAAAGTTTTTCAGTCGAACCGGTTGGTAGAAACAAGTGCGACCGACCAAAGTTTCAACACCTGGCTCCTGATGACATGCGATAGCGAGCGCTATGCACGCGTGCGCATAGCTGGTAAGGAGCTATCTCGTCGAATCAACTCGAACACGAATTTCGAGCATGGAGTTCTGAAGACAGCGACCATTTTTCAAAGCGCGTGACATACGGTAGTATGTAAGGTTTGATATCGTGCTTTCATGTTATAGCAAGTTTGTATACGTTTGGTAAAAAGCAGTTATTTGCCAATCGGTTCCAGTAGGGGTTTTTCCAACACGGGCATTCTGAAAATAACGCCTATTTTTAAGGCGGGCCTCTAGGGGTTGGGGGCGTAGAGGTCCTGCTTACACGCTATCGCAAGCTCGCTATGGCATGCGCCCAATAGCGGGAAGAAGGAGACACATGTCAAACATGTGCCGGAGCAGGTTTTTAAGCAAGGAGATATGAAACTAGCGCCAACGGACACACTTGCCAAAAGTGACGAGGATTGCAGGTATTTTAATTTGCACGGACACACAAGACCCGTGAAAGAAAGGTGGACGCAAGCCACCCTAGCTCTTTCTATTGTGAACCTTATTACCCAAACACTCCCCTAGTATTGCTTCAGCTGCTAGAGACAAGACCCTACTCGGACAGATCACTCAGTCCGCTTCGAGCAAACTACGACGAAATTGACTGACTGTACGACCAGAAAACGCGTTATTGCACTACGAAGGAGTAAGCGCACCACTACATTAAAGGTTCGCTTTCCCGGAATCTCAGTAGTTAGCAACAAATCAAAAAGCCTGCCAACGACAGGAAAGTGTAAAATTCGCCAGTTTCCGTTAGTTAATTAACTGTATACTAAACCTTGTTCGGGAGCGCCCAGAAATTCCATGACTCACAATGGGATGGGAAGTCTCGGCGGGGTGCCATATGTTGTATATGCAAGTATTGCTCATGCTGCTCGGCCCCGCCTTTCGCCGTCGCATCTTCTTCGCTTTCCCAAGTGTTACTCACTCGTTATCCCGGACGCGCTAGCGACCGGTGCTGTGAACGAAATCGTGCGAATAAAAGTTTAAGTGAAGATTCATCGCCTCTGGGGCTTTAGCGTAAATGGCCCAGCCGCTAAAGCTTTCCAATACAACATGGTAGCAGCGAGTGGTTTCGATCCACCGACCTCTGGGTTATGGGCCCAGCACGCGTCCACTGCGCCACGCTGCTGACTCAATCGGGGCTCTTGTTCCAAATAAGTTGCTCATTCAGAAGGCGCCTCATTCTGAGCCGAGGGCGGCTGCTGCCCGGTCGGGCCGACCGAGCCGGTCCGTCGAAGGTGTGTTGTTCAAAGCTGATCCAGGGCCTAAGCCGAGCCGCTTTTCTCGACCTTCTTCGGGGGCACCTAGAGCTAACCTGGACCCAATGTTGGACGATTTCGAAGCAGTAGTCGTGGGGAACAGGGTGCAGGAAACCACCGAGCGAGTTACTGACCTGGAGCAGGAACTGGCCACGGTCCGGGCACGCCTTAAAAATCTCACAGTTGAGCATGAAAAACTGAAAAGCTTTCGGAATGTGACCCGGCCCAGTGGGACCCAGCGTAGTTCGCGTCGTGTTTCGTTTCAAGACGCCGACGATACTACTGTTTTTGCGCCTAGACTGAGCTCGTCAAGGATGAGCGACGCCGACGAACTCGAGTTTCTCCGTGGTGGCGCTGGCAACGATCAGCAACACCGGCCGGGTGATCAGCAGGGAGCCGGTGGCGGAGACTACGTGCACCTGCGGGTAGGAAAACGGTCTACTGGCCGTCCGGACTACATGCCCATACAGGACCAGAACGCATACGACGGTCATGGCGCTGATGGCGGTGGAGGTGGTCAAGCAGCGGCACCTGGTGGCAATGGCGGTGGTCATGATGCACTGCTCGATCAAGGTGGACATCTCGGTGAAATGGCGGAAATAACGGAATCGAGCAGATGGGTAAGGCATTCTTGTCTCTTGCTGAGCAGTTATCCGAGCTCCAAAGGTCCAACCGCTATGCCACGGGCCTGAACAATCTGAAAATCCTTAAGGGTACTGAGGGCAGTGAGGGGATTCGAAGATACTTCAGAGAGTTTGATCTGATGACCAGCGGGTGGACTGAGCAGGAACGAGTCGAGGCTCTTAATGTGAAGCTTGAGGACTGTGCTCGACTGACTCTGTCTAGCATGCCCGCTCACCTACAGAGTGTGTACAGCGCTTTAAAAGCAGAAATCCTTGAACGGCTTACCAATGACGAGTCAAAGCGGGTGGTCAAACTTAGCGAGCTCGTAACTGGTAAACTGCGTAAGCCTTCCGAATCGATTCTGGACTTTTTGCGAGCGGGTGCTTCGGTTAGTGCGTGACGCGTACGACCCCTCGGTTCCACTGAGGTAAGTGGACGAAATGGCGAAGGCATATTTTCTGACGTACGTGAACGACCGCGACCTGAGAGCCTCACTGACGGAGAAGCAGGAATCTCTCGAGTACCGCTACCTAGTCGATCACGCCTCAGCCTTGCGCACCAACGTGGACCGATTCAAGCGAATAGCTAGCGAGGCGTCTAGCACCCAGCAGGCTCAAGTTAATCAGCAAAGCTCTCAGCCAGCCCCTCAAGCGCAAAATCGCCCTAGTCAGACTAACCGTGCACCGGCCAACGCTCCTGCGCAGCAGCGTATCAACCCTTATAGGCCCGACTTGCGTTACCAAAGCTTTCCCGCTGCTAGGGGTAACTTCCAACCTCCGACTCAACCCGCTCAACGAACACGAACGCCGCTACAGATGTTGCGCAGCTACCGGGTACGGACGGTACGGATAGCTCGATCGCCGGAACGCCGAAAACAGTGACGCCTCCAAACTCGCATCCAGTCGGCAGCGACGTTTTTGCGCGAGGGTCTGAGTGGTGGGCCGTTGACTCTTCGTACGTCGAGCCCCGCCCGCGCGTTAGCGTCGCCGCAGTCGAAAGCGAGTTTATTTCCAGGACGAGTCTACCAGCGCGACCCTGGTCTTACCTGCAGCCCCTTCGGCTGAGCAATCGCGAGCATCGGGTACCGAGGCTCCGGCGTCTCACAAACGTCTAGCGTACCACTCTCGCTCTCTTCTCGACGTTTGGAAGTGCCTACCCTTCGGTCAGGTCCAAAAGTTCCGGCCCCTCTCGCAGCATACGAGTGACCTCTATGCTAGCAATAGGGCCACCCTCCCGTGTAGGTACTCAGAAGAGCATGGGCGCACTTGTGACGGCTGGTACACGGAAGACGAGGGAGAGGTTCAGGAGGAGAAGGAAAACCAGTGGTACGACCATGCTCCGATTCTAGCTTCTCTAGGTTCGGTTGCGTCTAGTCTCGCCGTTGGTCCTAACTGCACAGCTATTGTACGCATTCGCGGAGTACCTTGCGATCCGGTAGTCGCGTATCGATTCTTTCGATTCTCGAAGGGAGTTACCTCAAAGGGATTCTCCAAAAGAGCGGGGGTAGACCGGAAGACTTAGCGGTTCATGCTTCGTCAGTCACCAGCGTTGTGTGCGGCAACCGTAGCACGTTCGATCCTGCTGCCGCTACCAGCCTTAGCGTAGCTTATGGCAGTTGCGCCAGGCCAGTAGAGTTCCTTATTTCGAAGACGCCCATGGCGTTCCCCTTGATTCTCGGCACCAATTGCTTGAGCGACCTGGGGTTCGAGCTTATCAATAAGCATACTGGCGAGGAACTCTTGTCCACCGATGTCGAGCTAGAGGGTGATGACGCCGACGAAGCAGTATGTCCTGCGATTACGGTGTTCGCTGCTGCGCCCGCTCTCATCGCCCCCTACCAAACCGTGCGGCTCCACGTAAACGCTCCACCGAAGGACGGGACCTACGTGTTTACCTCTTCCCTAATGACCGGCACGCCGACACAGTGCTTCCTGGTAAACGCGGTATCGGGTCGGGCGGACATTTGGGTTACTAACGCTTCTTCTACCCCGCTCGTCATTAACCCAGGACAGAAGCTTGGCGCCTTTGAAGCCGTCTCCGACGTATACACCAGTTCCGACTTCTTGTCCACTGATCTTCTGGAGGAGCTCATGGAATTATCTCGTGGCGCTCCACTGAATGCCGGCGAGTGACGGCCCCGCTTTCACCTGAGCAGCGCTTGCAGGAATTGATTGGTCTTCTTGGGCCAATCGAAATGCCGTTAAGTGCCGAGCAGCGTGCTGAACTGGAACTGGCCTTGCTGGAATTTAACGATGTTTTCGCTCTAAACGATAGCAAGCTAGGTCGTACTGGCATGGTTAAGCATAAGATAGAGCTGATTGATTCTACTCCTGTGCGCATACCGCCTACCCTATTCCGTACGCGCTGCGAGAGCCGGTAGCCGAGATTGTTCAAGACCTTTTCGAGCGGAAACTCATAAGCACCTCAACGAGCAATTACAGCAGTCCAATCATGTAAAAAGGACAATTCGCTTCTGTATGGACTACAGGATCCTAAACTCACGGACTAAGAAATTCGCTATACCGCTTCCCAACATCGACTACCTGCTGTTGACCATGGGGCCCAAGCAGTACTTCAGTTCCCTCGATCTCCTTGAAGCCTACTGGCAGATAGAACTCGAGGACGAGTCGAAGCAGTACACGGCTTTCCCTGCGCTCAACCGACTGTGGGAATTCAATGTTTTAAGTTTCGGGTTGACCAATGCGCCTGGTACTTTTCAAGAATTCATGCAGCGCCTGTTTGACGGCGTTCTGAACGACTACGTCTACGTGTTCCTCGACGATATTCTCATTGTATCCTCGACCTGGGAGGAGCATCTCGCTCACATTCGTGAAGTCTTCCGACGTCTTAGAGAAGCGGGCCTGCGCCTAAAACCTAAAAAATGCCGTCTTGTAGCTCGCGAAGTGCAGTACCTTGGTCATATAATTTCTTCGGACGGTCTAAAGACGGACTCGGAAAAGGTGGCCGCCGTCAGGAACTTTCCCCGCCCAGCATGTTGTGAGGGACGTGCAAAGTTTCCATGGCCTGGCTAATCATTACCGAAACTTCATCAAGGGTTTCGCCCTCCTCGCTCACCCTTTATACCAGCTCATCAAGAAGGGCGCCGAGTTCGTGTGGGGAGAGCAAGAGGAAGGGGCTTTCAACGAGCTGAAGCGCGTAATTAGCGAGGAGGTGACGCTACGCTTCCCGGACTTCGAAGCAGCCAAGAACGATCCCGATCGTCCGCTAACCCTGCAGACTGACGCTTGCCGAGACGGGATTGCAGGAATCCTCTGTCAAAAGATGAGCGCGGTGCTTTGCGACCGATCCACTACGTCTCTAGGTCCACCACGGGAGCCGAACTGAACTACGGAGTCACGGAGCTAGAAGCTTCGAGCGTTAAATACTCGTTTAACAAGCTCGCTCCGTATCTGATAGGCTTAAATGTGCGCGTCGAAACTGACCACTCCGCACTAGTCCAAATGTTCACAAAGCCTAGGGAATGCGGGAATGCACGCATAGATAAGTGGGCAATGCACCTTAAGTCGCGCTTTGACTTCTACGTCGTCTACAAGCCTGGCAAGGCTAATGCAGCCGCCGACGCGTTAAGTCGGTACGTGTCCATCGAGGGTTCCGGTAACCGTTGCCGTTATGACACGCCGCATGGCGCGCGCTGCCGAAGCCGCTGTGAATAGGGCGAACGCAGATGCTGACGTAGAATCGCAGCGGTCGTTGGAAGTCGAGTCAGGCCCTAATCCAGCAGATGCAGTCCGTGAACGAGAGACGCAGCTCGAGGCCGCGCAGCCACCTTCGGTTGAAGAGGGGTACAGAGCTGGAATCAGGCCATCGAGGAAAGTGACTTAGCGGACGTGATGCGGTTCCTCTCTCAGCGTGAGCTACACAGGGATCCGGAGAAGTTTAGCGAGCTGCTAAAGAATTCCGAAACGTTTGCACTTTCTGAGGGTAAGCTGCACTTCGTTGACCCGGAAACCGGCGAGCTTCGCCTAGTGGTTCGCCTTCCCTTCCGCCTGAAGCTGTTTAAAGAGCACCATAGCGGGTTGTTCGCTACGCATGCTTGCGGCTCGAAAGTTTACCGCCTAATGAAAAACGCTACTGGTGGCCTCGTATGCGAACGGACTGCGAGAAGTGGGCTAGGTCATGCGAGGTTTGCGCACATACCAGGAAGCCGCGTGCAAATACGCCACCGCTGCAGCCGATCGAGTCGAATGCACAGTGGGACCTGCTCTGCCTGAATATTCTTCAGCTGCCGCAGTCCTTCGAGGGGTACAAATATGCGCTGATTTGCCTCGACCATTTCTCAAAGTATGCAATCGTGCGACCGGTACCGGATAAATCCGCAGAGTCCGTCGCTAGCGTTCTTCTGCGTGAGGTATTCATGATATACGTCCTTGCCGCCGGCTTCATAGCGATATGGGCCGTGAGTTCTGCAACAAGATAGTGACGCAACTGCGTGACGTGTTTGGCATGGGTCAGACGACGACGGCCGGCTATAATGCTCGATGTAACGGTGCCGCCGAACGCATGGGGCAGCGATTGATCAAAATGCTTACCCAGACCCTCCCATACC
The DNA here is from genome assembly GCA_020875895.1 of Aphelenchus avenae. NCBI lineage: Eukaryota > Metazoa > Nematoda > Chromadorea > Rhabditida > Aphelenchidae > Aphelenchus > Aphelenchus avenae. Next base: position 46,998 of record JNEY01000910.1, read on the forward strand.
GCAGAGCTGGGTGGACCGTCTGCCTTTTGTTTTGTTCAGCTACAACCTTACGTCGCACCGAGAGACTGGGGAGAGCCCGTTCTTCCTCCTGTTTTTTCGTGGCGCCAACTTCCCGACGGAGGTGGA
>JNEY01000911.1:0-13624 GCA_020875895.1 Aphelenchus avenae
GGAAATCCGCACGAATCGAGCCAACCGCCAGACTACGGCTGCGGCGATTGTCCCTGGGACCACTTCTGTCACGTCGACGGCATTTCCACGAAGAAAGAGGTACCGAGCAAGGGAGCATCTCAGTCGGCTCTTCAAACCTTGAAGGAACTGGACTTCAAAATATTTTGAAAGCTAAAATATCTCGTTCAGACCGATCACTTGACAATGCCTATTAGGGACGAAGTTCAGAACGAAATTTTGTGAAATGTGCCTAAGTAAGTGAAGAATCGCCTTTGTGACGCATAGCGACGAGCGAACTCAGGTACCGAATTTTGTCTCTAAACCCTGAAAGCTGACCCGGAAAACTACCCGAACTCAGGACCGGCCTTGGCACATAGCGGAGCCTCTATTTTGTTTCTATTTAATGTTTGTATTCTTAGATTTGCTGCCCGAAGCCGTGTGTAAGCCCGGAAGACGTCTACGCGGACGGACAGTGCTACCCGATTGCGTACCACGGAGACAGCTGTTTTGTAAACCCACGTTTTTCGAAAAGTAACGTGTTTTGTGCGTAGGTCGCCGAGCAATGCGTCGGACGACGCGTGGAGCAGAACACCGTTGTCGAGGTGGAAGATCCGGCCGCGGAGACTGAGGAGATGGAGTGTCGCGAGGGCATATGCGAGTGTCCGAAGGGCTTTCTGCTCGTCGGCAACGTGTGCAAAAGTGAGTAAATTAGGCTTGGCAACTAAAGGTGGAAATTTCTACCTTTATGTGTTACGGATTTATCTAACGTCCATTATAAGGGGTGATAAGCCAATCCTATGTGAGTCCTTGGTACGGCACGGATTCCAGTCTTTAACGGCAATTATTCTTTTGGTCATTGCAAACGCAGAACTCAAGTCGTCACTTTGTAGGAGTGCAGTGCTCCGTTGGCTTCAAGGGAGAACCCTCGGTGGACAGCCAGGGACGCATCCTTCGATGTCGAAAATCGACCGACTGTAGCCAGGGCTCAATGTGCGATCCGTACGCGAAAGTCTGCTGTAAGGGAACGAACCGTAAGCCCCATTTTAGGTTCTAGATGCCAACGGCCGACAAAAGTTTAGGCTGCCCTCGCGGTTTCGTCGAAACGGGAGAGCTTTGCGTCGGCGACAACGTGTGCAAAGATGGAAGCGAGATTTGCATAGTGCCGAAGAAAGCGAAGCACAAAATGTGCTGTCGAGCGGAGGAGCCCTGAAGCATTTCCCGTGTCATCTTTACCGCGCAATTATTTTGTTTCGTTGGTAGTTCGGACTTCCCGAATATGCTCTGCTGACGAGAGAACACACTGAGTTCTCATTGTATAGTCATTTGGGAACTGATTGTCTTAAGTGCATGCGGCCACATGGCTACCGGAAGTCCTAGGGGATTTAGTGTTGCTTTGCATGTGACGTGCGGGTAGAATAATGAACTGGTCGACTTTTGGGCCGTTAAAGTTCACCGTATGTCACACCCAGGCATAAATACGCATTAATTGCTGTGAGGTAAAACGTCCCCCCTCGATTTTCGAGGTTGGCCGCTGTGACCGCTCGTTGCTGCGCGTGGAATTAGCTCGAGTATGTTTTTCCTAATAGATCCTCGGAGAGGGATATTTTTCATACCCTAAATTTTGGAAAATCTTAAATAAATTTTTATGTATTGTTTGGGTCAACACCTAGTGGATACGTCTCTGAGCTTTCGAGAGACATTTTGCAAGGTCTAAGTTCAACCTTTATCGTTATTAAAATGCTGAAGGTATTAAACACATCATCTTTGTCCTTGTGATTTGGGTCCGTGATGATGACAGTTTCCGTGTTCGCTCCATTCCGCTTTACCTGAATTGTTCCCGCGTCGTTGTTTGCATGGAATTTCCCCTACTAGGCACCGTCTTCGGCTCTGACAAAACAATGGGCGTCGCGCAGGTTCATCAAGCCGTAGACTCCGTTTTCCATTTCACGGCTATGTGCATGAACATCGGAATGCTCTTCCTAGTGCAGCGTTATTCGCAGCACCGCGTTAAAGAGTACAAGAAGGTCATGCAGGTGACCTGCTTCTGCGACTTCCTTATGAGTCTCACCAGCTTTGTGGGGCAGCCGGTAAGTGGGGAAAAGATCCGCGATGTCCTTATTGCAATCCTTAAGACGGCATAAGCATTCCTAAACCCTTAGGCCTCTCCCCTTAGACAAAGTCATCCAACCTAGTAAGCCTAGGCCAGTTCTTCCGCTTTCAAGCGGCATTTGATGCTTTTGAAGCTGGTATAGGTAGATCCTCCGCAAGTATAGGCGATGCATCGTGCCGCAGCGTACTCTGTACTAGAGATCGGCGCTGGGACCCCGTGCCAACCCCGTACCCGTGGTGACCCCACCCGTGCCGTACCCCGCACCCGTGATGGGTAAAAACTTGACAAGCCGTCTACACTGACACGGCATAAAAACACGAGCCATAGTACGGCTTGGCCCGGGTAATACGGCCTTTTTTGGAGCCGTGCCGTGTTGTCGTGCCGTATTATACGGGTACGGGTACGGGTTTGGCCCGTACCTTGGTACGGGCGCCGAACGTACCGTGCCGTTTGGCCGGATTACGGCACAGAGTGGGGCAGTTCCGTGCGCGGTACGGTACGACGTCATGAAATGCCGTCATGAAATGCCATGCCTTCCGTGCCATAGTTAGTGTAAAGGGACGGCACTTTTCGCTCACGACGGTACGACAGTACGGTACGAACCGGGTCAGTCCGGCATCGAGTATTGTACGAAGCAGGGCTGGGGACTTTCCAAAAAAAAACGAATCCGAATCCGAAGCAACGTTAAAAATCAAAACCGAATCAGAAGCAAAACGACCGATTTTGCGAATCCGAATCCCCAGCCCTGGTACGAAGGGCGTCGGTACGGCAGGGTACGTACGGTACGGGAGTGGTCCGCATCTAGCCTACCTGCTGGAGATCGTGACCCGTACCGTACTCAGTCTTCGGATTGCTTCTGTTTTTTAGTTAGTATCGTTACAGGTCGTTGTGATGAGCCGTGGCGCGATGGTTCTGTTTTGCAACGGCTTCCTAGCGCAACGATGGTTCGGTCTCGACCTCTTTCTCATTGTCATGTTCTCAGCTATTTCCTTCACGAATTTTGTGTTCTTACCTGTGCCATTCGTGTACCGCTACCTTCATTTGTGCAGGTAAACCGCGACGCAGAAATTTTGAAGGGACTACTTCGGATTGATTAGCATCACAAATCCCTTAAGTGCGCCACGTTTAGTGACCCTTCTTCGGACACTTACCCTCCTCGCGTAATTTACATTCCGAAAAATTTTTACCGAAAACAAAAGCGTACGGAGAATCGTTAAAAATTTTTGTCTCTCGAGTCATTGTTAGGGGTTTAAGGTGTGTTATTTTCGGAGTGAAACCTTAGAGACTGTACTCGATAGAAGTGATGATCCTGTAAACTTGCAGGAACATGGCGGCAAACGCTCGACTGCTGCTGAAAATTTGTGTGATACCGATGGCACTATCATTCACTGGCTTCGGCATCTCGTACAACACCATGCTGCCGACGACGTCGTTCGAAAACGTGTCTCATTCGATCCTGCGTGACTCTGGCTGGGAACGTGCGTCGCGCCGTGAAACGCCTTTTCTCTTCGGCACTGGATTGGTAGGTCACTTGTTGCTGGAAAGTGGGGAGTGCTGCGTTAATGGCAGTACAGCGTAGTCTCAGGATTTGGCAAGAGGCGGTTGGTAGGCCCGAAACGAGCTTCACGGAAGTATGTGTATGCTTGACAGCACTCCTACACGCAAGTCGGCGCCCGGTTGAATTGTCTTTGTGCTACCCTTGAATTGACATCCATTTGGCAGACATGGTTTTTGGGCTTGTTAATTTCGCTCACTTTGGACAAGCGAGAACTATCCGCGCAAGGGACGACCCATATCCGCGATAAAGAAGGCCTCACTTGCAGCGTGATCAGCCTCATCGTATGATGGTCCGAAGTTTTATTTTATTTTTGCATTTTAGAATCGCACTTTTAAGCCCGAAGTTCGAAAGACAGACTTAGAGTTCCATAACGTGCGCAGCACTTAATGCAGCTGTGCTGGACAAAATTTGATGTAGTGCGATGTATCAAATCCATAACAAGAAGAAAAGTTCAATTCTGTGCCGGCATGTTCCGTCTTCGGCAACACCCGTGACCTTCAGTGATCATTTGTTGAACATTCTCTGAATGTCTCTTAAGCGCTTTTTCGTACATGAACCGAGTCTCCATTGTGCTTGTTCTCGTGTACGCTCTACATTTTCAGAAGGAGCTGAAGGTGATCCCTCAAGTCGTGATGTTCGGTGTCGCGTCGACGATCAGCTACGCCATCATCATCTTTTGCCAGTATCGCGTGATCCGCAAGCTCAACGCACTCGGCGCTTCGATGCGTAAAAGTACACAGCGCATTCACGCGGACATCAACAAGGCCCTTGTGGCACTGGCCATTTGCCCTTTGCTCACCGCGGTTGGCCCCACGGGATACTTCGTCGTGACGCTATGTCTCGGCGCCAGCACAGGACACATGTCGGGTAAGGTCTGAGTGTGGACAGGGAAGTCGACGTAGAGGTATTATTAAACCACATTAAAGTATTTCTAAGTACTTAAAGGTATTACTTGTTAAAAAAAACGGAAATTTTCGTTGACCATCGCAGGCCGGGCCAGGGCTCTGCAGGTCCTGGGCCTGGTAGTCTAGGGTTCTGCTCCAGACCTTGCCCGTCGAAAAAAGTAAGTCCTTTTCGGCTTTCTGTGACCCGTCGCGAGACGCTAGACCGAGGAAAACCTTGCGTCGTTTTGTCGCGTTTAGCTTCAACATTTCTTCAAATCCTTGATGCAATTTCGTCCTCCTCGTTTCTCCAAGTTCCTATGAGTCGAAGTTTCTATGCGGACCCCGAGGAGGGCGCTGGGCGTCTAGGTCCCCGCGGTACAGCGGAGTATGGCGGAGGTAGAGTTGGCGGGCCGTGCCGATCCGTGCTCCGTTTCGTGCTGTTCTCCGTTTTTCACGCCACGGAACACAGCACGGCGAAGGGTCAGCACGGTGCCGCGTTCTGCTCCGGGCTAGCACGGAACGGAGAACGGAACGGCATGAGCTGAAAAGGTCGCCGTTTTTCGTGCCGTGCTCGGCGGCAAAAATTGCCCCACTCTAAGCAAAATTCAGGCAAATTTTGGCGGCTTGGATCCGCACGAAGGGGTCAGCACGGAACGGAGGTTGGTACGGGCAGGGTCAGCACGGAACGGAAGTCGGCACGGGGGTGTATCCGCCAAGTCGTCTAGGCGGAGGTACCCCGCTTTGCGTTCCAATGAGCTTTGACGAAGGCAGGCATGAACGAACAAAGACCGCTTGAACATCTCTGTTACAAGCACGTCAGTTACCCACTTTAGCATTCATGACCGCAGCGGCGGCATCGATAGCGTTCGTGAATCCGATCACAACGTGCTTCTTCGTGCGACCCTACCGTGAAGCGCTTCTCAGCTGCGTTGGTCGGGTGCTGACTAAGGTCGCTGATGCGCGAACCACTTCACATTCGGAGAACGCAACAGCGAGGACCCTGTCGAATAACAATGGGAGATAGAAGCAGCGATGCTTCATGAACGACGGACCGACCAGCGATGAATCAAATATTCGTCGAAGTAAACCTCGTGCAAAGTTCGAATTGTAACTCAAATCACGCAGCAAAGAATTGACACTTCTGAATTGGTTGGGTTTTTAGAAACTGAAATCAAGTTCCGGAAAAATTTTAGATTCCAAAACCACGTCAACCATGTAGTTGCATGCTTCATGAGTGCCCGATACCGGACTGCCCTGAGGGAGCGTCAGAATCAAAACAATATGGATTTTGCCGATCTTTGATCCCCTCTCCCTGGTCACGCATCACTCTACCCCTGACACCTCCGTTCATATGACAATTCCCCGACATGTCGAAGTTTAACTTGGTTCCCTCGTAAACTGAAAAATTTCGTCTTTCATGACGTTATGCACACACAGCGCACGTACTTCGGCATGTAATTTGGCATTAGAGTGCAGGACTAGGGCGAAGAATGAGCGGTGCTTTCCCGAAACTTGGCTTAGACGTCGCGTAGGGCTTAAAGCGGCTCAGGCGGGCTCACGAGTCAACGTGAGTCAGAAATGTTTAATCGTTCTCGGCGCAGCATGGCGCACATTTGCCTGCGTTAATAAACGTCCATTAGCACATTGTAATTACAAATATCATGCTCATTATAGTCACTGGGATGTCGAGACGGGACAGCATGACGAAACCTGCCCAGCCCTGATGCACCCTCCCCCCCGTCCTTGATTGACCCCAGAGCCGCAACAAACCCGCGGCTGCCCAGCCTGAGTGGACACATGGTTTGGCTAAGAGCCTATCTCATTGGCCGTCCTGAGAAAGAGGTGGCAGTAACCTCGCTTGAGCGATGCCGGGCTAGCCAGATTTCAAGGTTAGCCTCAGCAAGTCAAATACGGGTCCGTTTCTTGCACTTCTGGAAGGAAGTAGGTGTATTCATTGGGGGTGGGGAAAGGCTTCAGTCCTGGGCCCTTCTACGACTTTGCCGTCCGGATGGGGCCGACGAATATGGCTTTACAGGCCAGACGGTGTGGATTGCCCATTCCTAAGGACAACTTTAAGCGATGTGTCCTCCGTACCGGGCTGCGGCGGCGACTCCATGGGGTCCTCTCTCTCGGAGCGCTCCATGCGTGCCAGGTGCGCTGCGAGACTGAACGGAGCACCTTCCGTCGAGTTGTTGTCATCGTCCGTCATCGACCCTTCGCCTCCGAGGATGCGGCGAATTCTCTCCGAAGAGATGCTGCTGTCGTTGTTGACTGCATCCAGGCGGTTCGTTGGCTCCTTCGTCGTCTTTTTCAGCTAAAACAGTTCGATTAAACGGCGCGTCGTAATGCTAGGGACGGTGGCGGTTTACAGGGCTCCGCCCAAGGCTAGGATAACCGCATGAGGGACCTGGCCGAGGGCACCAAGGCCCGGGCTAAAATGCAACCAGAGCCTGGATGGCCGCATCCATGGCCTGCGGATCGTATGCAGTGTCTGGCTGGCAGTAACCAAGGCCAAATTGGCCGTAACTAAGGTTTGTCTGACAGCATCCAAGGAAGGTTGTCAACATCCAGGTCCTGACAGATTGCATCCATAGCATGGATGACCACATCCCGGACCTCGCAACAGTACCCTGGTCATGGCCGACCGCATCCACAGCCTGGTTGAACGCGTATAGGTCCTAGCTGACCGCACCTAGTGCTTGGCAGATCGCATCCTGGCCATGGCTGTCTATCCCATGGAAGACTAGCATTGCCACGCACATACCTCTTCATTACGTCGAATCTCGGCCTCGAGGTCGGCGCGAATGATGCGGCTCTCCGCTCGCGCTTTGGCCATCTCGACGACGAACGCTACGAATGGCAGCTCCTTATCGGCTGCTACTGAAAACAATGAAGTTAGTGGACGACCACTTTGAACTGAGCCAACCTTTCTTGCTCAGAGAACGAAGGTCCTTCTCGACGGCTTTCAGCTGGGCTCGGTAGTTGCTGACCTCCCCACGCTCATGTCGCAGCTCCTCTTCGGTCTACAACAGCCAAACACTTTGTAGTACTGGGTCCATAGCAGGGCTTGGGTACATTCGTTTCTAAGTGCCGGGACAGGACCAGAACCTAGACCCCTAGGACCACATGACCAGGAAGAAGGTTACCTAGTAAAATTCTAAACGGGAGAGGCGAATTTTTCGGGCGACTAGGACCAGGCCAGGACCAAAACCCCGGGATCATGACCAGGACCTAGACACCCAGGGGCAGGATCTGCCCAGCCCAGCCTTGGTTCATATATGTGGAACGATGTACCTTTCTCTGCTCCGCGTTCCTGGGCGCCTTGCGAACACGCTCGCGGTCCTCGTTGGTCCGCTGGTAGAAGTCGCGCAGCCTCGTACTGCCCAGCGCTCCGTACGGAGAGTACCGCTAAAACTGACAGCTTCTTCGGAGAACCGGTGCCTTTTGCCGGTTACCTTCGATTCAGTAAGGTGTCGCATTCGCTTCAGACGTACCTCGTGAGTCGCTAGCCGCTGGAGGATCCTGGACATGCGATATTATGTGGATAGTTAACAAAAGTACAACAGATAAATTCATGCTGGACAGTAAACTTACGTGGTATTCTTCGCCTCCGTGGCCTGGATCCTTTCCTCGAGCAACTCACGGTTCTTGCGCTGAAGGTCGCGCTCCGACGCCATCCGCTCCGCCTCTTGACGCGTCTCGTCGGCTCGCTTTTTGAGCTCTAAATGCGTGCTTTATAAGCAAGTTGCGGAGAGGTTTTGCGCCGATGTTCAGTGGTAACGTACCCAAAAGTTCCGCCTGTGCCTGGACGCATTCGCGAAACGCATCGTTCTTCTGCGACACTGAAAAGGGGGAAGCTATTGATGGATGACTAAACTTTAAGGTTATCCAGTCTAATGAGCTCAACGATTCGTGCTGACAAGCCACCAAAAGAGACACTTGTTTTTACAGCTTTAGGAAATTATCCAGGGTAATCGCTATTTAGGCATTACAAAAAAAGCTTAGCGGTGCTTGATGCAAAAACGAATTTTTCTCTAAGGGTTTTAAGTAAAGCCTACGTCGTTGGCCGAAGACTGCTTGAATTTTAGCCGGTGATCCGATCCAAATTATGCTTAGCTTTAATCACCATAAGGGCCTTACCCAATTCTTCGATTTCCCGCGAATGATGGCCGCTCATCATGGTTTGTTTCGTTGGCTAACGTCGCCTAAGTTTTGTGAGTGCGTGCTTCAATCGGCTTGGGTTTTGGCAAAGTGTCCATGCCTCCCGAACGGAAAACTCGCGAGGACGCAGCGGATAGAAGGGTGGACAGCTAAAAATAAGCACGCCGTGTGAGAAAGAGGTGGAAAGCCGCGGAAATCTTAAGAAAGCCGCGAGATGACCAAGCATAGCGCAATGGCTGATGAAGCCGACCTTTTCTTAGATGAGCTTAAAACCTTACTTAAAGAGACATCTTTCGAAGTAACCCTCTCTCGTGGCAAACGTCACTGTGTATGCATGCGGGGGCAAGCTTCATGCAAAAATACTGGCGCAAAGTGACAGACAAATTGACAGAGGAAATATCCACGAGCCGCTCGGTTGCAGGCTACTGATCCCAGTTACCGGACGTTTGAGGCGGTCCTCCTGAGCCCGCGACGGGCCAACAGCCCGCTTCTCGCTGTTTCTACCAAGAATTCCCTGCTTAGAGGCCTTGGAACAAAAACGTTTATTTACACTTCGTTCCCTCGACGGGAGAATGCGATAAAATTGAAATTACGAATTATGAAGACTATGACGAATAACTGATTAAACATGGGCATTGGGAAGAGCTGCTTTCGGTGTGAAAGGTATCTTAAGATGAAGATGACGGCACGAAGATATCTTTGGGCTCGAAGGTGTGCTTCAGAGGTAGAGCGATGCGGAGAAAACGATGTCCCGCTTAAGCGCCGTGCGGGCCGTTTCGAACTTTTCCTCGAGCATGGCGTCCCCGATGGCCTTCGCGGCGTTGACCATCTCACGCAGGAGCTCCTCGAGGCGACGGAAGCAGCGGATGATGCTGCCTGAAAGTAGGCTGTGAGCGAAAAAGCCGGTAGCTTAGTCCAACGGGTAGGGAACGCTATGCGAATGCGGTGGCCTTGGAGTACGTCTGGTGACCTTTAGGCGTTGCCTAGATTATTACAGATTGCGAATATCATCTTAGGACCAGCATAGAACAGGCTAGAGGCGATGCTAAAGTTGCTGCTGACCTGTAGAAGGCCAGTTTAAGCCTAGCTGGACCGCTCTGGAGAGACCATTCGCCATAGGCGGACGCAAGGACTCTGTCCAATGTCATTAATGGTACTTGAGCATTCTAGCGTTGTTTTAGACCCTTACTTAAGCACGCTTATGCTCTTCGCGGCCGCTCGAAGTCCACGCTTAGTACGGCTAGTGCTGCTCTAGGTCCACATTTGACCCTGCTAGTCCTGTTATAGACCGTTCTAGGCCCAACATAAAGCCTTCCGGCGCTGTCCTAGACCAAGACTATTCCCGCTGGTGCTGTTCCAGACCGTTTTAGACCGACGCTTAAGCCCGCTAGTGCCGTCCAAAACCGTTTTAGACCCAAGCTTCAGTGCGCTTCCAGACCATTCTAGGCCCAAGCAAGTCCACTAGTGCTGTCCAAGATGTCTTGGCCGCACTCTCACGCAAGTGCTGCCTTAGGTAATTCTAGACCAACGTCTGCACCGTGCTAGCTGCTATGCGAGTGATGCTTACCTTCGTAGACCTGGGTCTTCTCGAGGATCTCGGCGAACGTCGCGCCGGAGCACCAGTCGTAGACCACGTCCATGAGGTGCGGTCGGAACTTGTCGCAGTAATCGTCGCGGCTGAAGGAGGGCATCTTTGCGGCCTCGGTGATATCCGCGATTTTGACGAGGTAACTCTAAAGTTAAGTGTCAAAGGAAATTCGTGGATTTTCTTGATTCCCTACCTCCATGGTCTTCAGGCAGCCCTCCAATTCGAGCGACAGCTTTGCCGATTCGCCCACGTTCTCCTCGAACACGAAGCACGAAAGGATGGCGGCCGCCTGGGCTGGAGACAAGTCGGAGAACGCGCCAGAGAAGATCATCTCGGTCGCGACCAGCTCGTCCGCGGCACCGATCTCGCACGCCACGCGGCCCTGAAAACTGGTTTCTTTGTTTCAACTGAGGCAAGTAAGACTCATCACCTTCAGCGTGATGTTGCCCCTCTCGTCGCAGAAGTCGAGTCGGCGCAGCACGCGCATTCGACNTTCAGTAAGGTGTCGCATTCGCTTCAGACGTACCTCGTGAGTCGCTAGCCGCTGGAGGATCCTGGACATGCGATATTATGTGGATAGTTAACAAAAGTACAACAGATAAATTCATGCTGGACAGTAAACTTACGTGGTATTCTTCGCCTCCGTGGCCTGGATCCTTTCCTCGAGCAACTCACGGTTCTTGCGCTGAAGGTCGCGCTCCGACGCCATCCGCTCCGCCTCTTGACGCGTCTCGTCGGCTCGCTTTTTGAGCTCTAAATGCGTGCTTTATAAGCAAGTTGCGGAGAGGTTTTGCGCCGATGTTCAGTGGTAACGTACCCAAAAGTTCCGCCTGTGCCTGGACGCATTCGCGAAACGCATCGTTCTTCTGCGACACTGAAAAGGGGGAAGCTATTGATGGATGACTAAACTTTAAGGTTATCCAGTCTAATGAGCTCAACGATTCGTGCTGACAAGCCACCAAAAGAGACACTTGTTTTTACAGCTTTAGGAAATTATCCAGGGTAATCGCTATTTAGGCATTACAAAAAAAGCTTAGCGGTGCTTGATGCAAAAACGAATTTTTCTCTAAGGGTTTTAAGTAAAGCCTACGTCGTTGGCCGAAGACTGCTTGAATTTTTAGCCGGTGATCCGATCCAAATTATGCTTAGCTTTAATCACCATAAGGGCCTTACCCAATTCTTCGATTTCCCGCGAATGATGGCCGCTCATCATGGTTTGTTTCGTTGGCTAACGTCGCCTAAGTTTTGTGAGTGCGTGCTTCAATCGGCTTGGGTTTTGGCAAAGTGTCCATGCCTCCCGAACGGAAAACTCGCGAGGACGCAGCGGATAGAAGGGTGGACAGCTAAAAATAAGCACGCCGTGTGAGAAAGAGGTGGAAAGCCGCGGAAATCTTAAGAAAGCCGCGAGATGACCAAGCATAGCGCAATGGCTGATGAAGCCGACCTTTTCTTAGATGAGCTTAAAACCTTACTTAAAGAGACATCTTTCGAAGTAACCCTCTCTCGTGGCAAACGTCACTGTGTATGCATGCGGGGGCAAGCTTCATGCAAAAATACTGGCGCAAAGTGACAGACAAATTGACAGAGGAAATATCCACGAGCCGCTCGGTTGCAGGCTACTGATCCCAGTTACCGGACGTTTGAGGCGGTCCTCCTGAGCCCGCGACGGGCCAACAGCCCGCTTCTCGCTGTTTCTACCAAGAATTCCCTGCTTAGAGGCCTTGGAACAAAAACGTTTATTTACACTTCGTTCCCTCGACGGGAGAATGCGATAAAATTGAAATTACGAATTATGAAGACTATGACGAATAACTGATTAAACATGGGCATTGGGAAGAGCTGCTTTCGGTGTGAAAGGTATCTTAAGATGAAGATGACGGCACGAAGATATCTTTGGGCTCGAAGGTGTGCTTCAGAGGTAGAGCGATGCGGAGAAAACGATGTCCCGCTTAAGCGCCGTGCGGGCCGTTTCGAACTTTTCCTCGAGCATGGCGTCCCCGATGGCCTTCGCGGCGTTGACCATCTCACGCAGGAGCTCCTCGAGGCGACGGAAGCAGCGGATGATGCTGCCTGAAAGTAGGCTGTGAGCGAAAAAGCCGGTAGCTTAGTCCAACGGGTAGGGAACGCTATGCGAATGCGGTGGCCTTGGAGTACGTCTGGTGACCTTTAGGCGTTGCCTAGATTATTACAGATTGCGAATATCATCTTAGGACCAGCATAGAACAGGCTAGAGGCGATGCTAAAGTTGCTGCTGACCTGTAGAAGGCCAGTTTAAGCCTAGCTGGACCGCTCTGGAGAGACCATTCGCCATAGGCGGACGCAAGGACTCTGTCCAATGTCATTAATGGTACTTGAGCATTCTAGCGTTGTTTTAGACCCTTACTTAAGCACGCTTATGCTCTTCGCGGCCGCTCGAAGTCCACGCTTAGTACGGCTAGTGCTGCTCTAGGTCCACATTTGACCCTGCTAGTCCTGTTATAGACCGTTCTAGGCCCAACATAAAGCCTTCCGGCGCTGTCCTAGACCAAGACTATTCCCGCTGGTGCTGTTCCAGACCGTTTTAGACCGACGCTTAAGCCCGCTAGTGCCGTCCAAAACCGTTTTAGACCCAAGCTTCAGTGCGCTTCCAGACCATTCTAGGCCCAAGCAAGTCCACTAGTGCTGTCCAAGATGTCTTGGCCGCACTCTCACGCAAGTGCTGCCTTAGGTAATTCTAGACCAACGTCTGCACCGTGCTAGCTGCTATGCGAGTGATGCTTACCTTCGTAGACCTGGGTCTTCTCGAGGATCTCGGCGAACGTCGCGCCGGAGCACCAGTCGTAGACCACGTCCATGAGGTGCGGTCGGAACTTGTCGCAGTAATCGTCGCGGCTGAAGGAGGGCATCTTTGCGGCCTCGGTGATATCCGCGATTTTGACGAGGTAACTCTAAAGTTAAGTGTCAAAGGAAATTCGTGGATTTTCTTGATTCCCTACCTCCATGGTCTTCAGGCAGCCCTCCAATTCGAGCGACAGCTTTGCCGATTCGCCCACGTTCTCCTCGAACACGAAGCACGAAAGGATGGCGGCCGCCTGGGCTGGAGACAAGTCGGAGAACGCGCCAGAGAAGATCATCTCGGTCGCGACCAGCTCGTCCGCGGCACCGATCTCGCACGCCACGCGGCCCTGAAAACTGGTTTCTTTGTTTCAACTGAGGCAAGTAAGACTCATCACCTTCAGCGTGATGTTGCCCCTCTCGTCGCAGAAGTCGAGTCGGCGCAGCACGCGCATTCGACATTCGAGCTCGTCAAGCTGGAGCACCTTCTGCGCGGCGCGGAACGCCTC
>JNEY01000911.1:23148-38205 GCA_020875895.1 Aphelenchus avenae
CACCGATATCCTCATCTGAGGATTCCTGAGCCGAACGTCTGCCGGTGACAGAGCCCGATCACTACTGTTTCCGACAAGTGCCCTAAATGAACGAATTCGCAACTCGTGCCATGGTCAGCCATGCGAAATGACCTTCATGAGCTCCTTCGCAGTGTCCATCTCCATCGGCTTGTCCACCATGACGATGACCGTACCGCGATCGTCCTTCCCGCGACGGCCCGCTCGACCGCTCATCTGGATGTACTCGCCGCTGTTGAGCGGTCTAAACATAATTATTTAAAAAAAGAAAAAATCCATAAAAAGAAGGGCCGAACTGTTTATTATATTCATTGAAATTAATATTTTATTTAAAATAATTCGGAATGCAGAAATTAAGTCAGACGTTTAACACGTTTTTTCACAATAAACTTTTCCTAAATTTTAAATTTTTGTAAATAATATTTATTAAAATAACTAAATATAGGTTCAAATATTGCTTAACATTTAGGAAAATAACTAAGAAAATCGGAGCTTACCTGTTCCCCTTCCCGTCGAACTTCCTGGCGGACGTAAAGACCACCGTCTTGGCGGGCATGTTCAGGCCCATAGCGAAAGTCTCCGTCGCAAACAGGGTCTAAAATTGCATAATCGCATCAAGCTCTGCCCTTTAGTCTACCTTGATCAGCTGCGCGTCGAAGAGGAGCTCGGTGAGCTCCTTCAGAATGGGCAGCAGGCCGGAGTGGTGCATGCCGATGCCGCGCAGAAAGAAGGGCAGGATGCGCTCGACTTGCGGCAGCGCTCGGTCCTCCGGCGCGAGCGTCTTCATCGCCGCCTGCCACAGGAAGCGCACGGCCGTCTTGTCGTCCTCTGAAAATGTCAAACTTACGCTTCGCACAGCATGGACGGAGGGTATTGATAGAACAAGTTCATGAGCCCCCGTACCTTGCCGTACTCGTACCCTACCGAACCAACGCTATTTCTGAGAGTACCGTGCCTTAAATCGGCTAACGGAAGCCGTACCGTACTCCGTACGTATTTACCTCCCCGTACCGTGCTACTTACAGTGCCGAGCTGTCTCGTACCATAAACCGTGCTCTACCGACTCATCTCATACTCGTACTGTACTGACCTCACAGCACCGTACTCCGTACCGTACCTGTCGCTACGTGTGGTCCTGTTGTACTGTTCCAGTTCGTGATTCATTTTGGCACATCGTACCGGTTCCAGCGGCACAAGAAATTGGGCTTTTTGGCTCATATATGGTTTGGAAAACGGGAACGTTTTGATGGCTAAGCCGTGCCGTGCTCAGTGCCGTACGGACCCTACCGTACCATAGTCCGTGCCGTACTGACCACTCTCGTACCATAACCCATGTTGTACTGACATCCTCCGTTCCGCATGCCGTGCCGTAAATGCGGCAAAACGGTATGGTACGGCGTACGGCATGGTACGGCGCGCGCCGTTCCTAACGCGTACCGTCGTTGAAGTCAAGCGACGGGTCCGCGGCGAGCGTGCTGGCGTAGTTCTCACACTCCTTGCGCGCGAACGAGAACACGATGCACGGGAGCATGTTCTGGCTGCGCAGCGTCTCGACGATCTTCTTCAGGCTGGCGGCGCTGTTCGACGTGCCACTGGGGCGGTTCTGCCCCGGACCGGGACGGAACCTGGTGGCAGGTGCGAAGGTGGTGGCTTCTTTGAGGGCGTCCATCGCGAGACGGAACTTCTCGTCTTGGAATTCACCCTGGAAATGTTGTCTACCACCACTCGAATCCAGGAAACTGACCTGAAGGTTGACGACTTCGTAGAGCGCCTCCGCCCCGGCGGTGTACATGAAGTGCTGGAGCGGTGTGGGACGGTAGTCGGTGTAGACGACGTGGCACGGCTGCCGGTGCATATGGCAGATCCATTCTAAACGCAGGCGATAGAGGTAAAGCGCTAGAAAACATAGTAGAGACGTGAAGGCGCTCACCCGCGAACTGACTAGCGTTCGGAATGGTGGCCGAGAGGAACACGTAGTGGCAGTTGTCCGGCAGAAGGATGATGGTCTCTTCCCACACGACGCCTCGCTCTGAAACTCGGACAATAAATGGCGGCTTAGAATGCAAGTTCCCCATCACTTCACGCCGCGACTAATGGACAGAAGGCGTCGTTCGAGAACACACATAGCACGCCCCGTACCGTTTTCTTGGGCTACCCTACGTGTGCTACGGTCTGTACGTGCCGCTCCGCCGGCATGTACTCTGTGCTGTACTGACTCCCGTACCGGACTCCGTGCTTACCACCCCCACGGGCCACGTACCTTGGAGTCGGCATAACGGTACATTGCGGCACGGTACATGCGCTAGCTCTACCATACGTCACTTTCGTCCCATCGGCACAGAAGCACAATGGTCCGCGAAAAGCGGCGCAGAAGGTCTAGGATGAAGCGAGCGCTCCACGAAACGTCACAGTGCACCGTACGCTGCGGAACTACTTTATGACTCGGGACTAGCACAGCGGTTGGTGGCACGGAAAGTCTGCCTTGATACGCCAGGGCGGAGCGGGATAACTCGTGATTGCCTAGAACGGTACGCCTCTACTGCAAAAGTGCCTCTAATTTTATGCAACTCTGCCCCAAAAGTCACGTTGATCCTAAGCTCGGAGGACCCTATTTTAGGAGTCTGAGACTAAGCCTAAACTCTAGTACCAGTAGGACCAAGATCTACAGCTAAGGGAACTAAGCGCTATGGGAAGGACTTGATTTCTGTGGGCAGAATCGCACACGTCTACTTACCCTTGTCGCGCATGTAGTGAATCTCGTCGAAGACGACCCATCCGACCTCGCGCATCACCTCGGAGCCCTTGTAGAGCATGCTGCGCAGGATCTCCGTGGTCATGACGAGGATGGACGCGTCCGGGTTGCACGTCACGTCGCCCGTCATCAGACCGACGTCCTCCTGCTCGAACGCGTCGCTCAGCTCGCGGTACTTCTGGTTGCTGAGCGCCTTGATGGGCGACGTGTAGATGACGCGCTGCTTTGCGCGAAGGGCCAGCGCGATGGCGTACCTGAAACGCGAAAATTTTTGCTTCGCGTGATAAGACCATTTTTGATGGAGAACGGAACAGTCGTTCCGAAACGGTACAGGTGAGGACATTAACTCCAGGAACGATAGAGTCCGGCAGGAAGAACATGTGAATGAAAATAACTCCTTTTGGGAAAAAAGTGGAACAGCACAGTCATTAAAGAACGGCACAGAGATCACTCGATTTTAGCGGCCATACGTCCCGGAGCGATAAATCCTTCGGAGAACAGCACAGGAGAACAGCAGAACAGGGACGTCCGGATATGACTTAGACGGTTTGGACGGTACAGAACAGTGTGGACGCCATGAATGTCCGGAACGCCTAGGGCACTCGTAACTGACACTGTCCGTTCGGAACAGCACGTGCAATACGGAACGGTACAAAATGCAGGGAACGATTCAAGGGATCGGAACGGCACATGCGCCCCTGGATCATCAAGTGGAGCCCGAAAACATCCCAACCAAGCGTGCTTCAGAACGGCACAGATTTCGGCAGAACGGTACACATTGCGGAGGAACTTACAATGCGACGACGGTCTTTCCGGCCGACGTGTGCGCGGAGACGAGCACCGAGCGATTGTTTTCAAGACATAGGATGGCCTCCCTCTGGAAGGCGTCCAGCGTGAAGTCGTACGTCTTTGCGGGTGGCAGGGACGGCACGCGCAGCTCTTCGTACGGACAGTTGGGCGGAAAGGCAACCTAAATATAAAGGTAAAGCAAAAACTGATTGAATAAAAATTATTATAATTTTTGTAACCCTGAGAATGAAAGTACGTAATTTGGATGAATGAGAAATTCCAAACAAATAAATTCCGTCAGAGTAATTTTTAAAAATTCATTTTGTAACTTGGTCAAACACTTTTGATAAAACAAATTAGAAAATTAATAATTTAAAAACTAATTTAATTTAAAAAAGAAATGGGTACCTACCTCATGAATACAATTCTGCTCCTTCTTGATCTGGTAGACGTTGATGACGGGCAGTTTGTCGATATTGCACTCGTCGCCGGCGTCCTCCGCAGGCTCCTCGAGTTCGCCATCCGAATCTTCGAACTGTTTCACTTGTGCGTCGTTCTGCTCCGTCGGACGATCGCTCGGTGAGCTCTAAAAGTAAGCCAATACTCGGTTGCGGATCTATCCGGATAGGTTCCGAGGCCCAGTGGGTGGGTTCCAGGTAGTGTTAGTCGGCCTTGACGTGCCGTGAGCCGTCAAGTGACGTGATGCCGTGGTCACGACACGGATCACGTCAGAGGGGATCCCTTTACGTCACGCCTTAAGCCGTACGACTTCAAACTGCCGTCGTTGACGACCGTGACGCGACGTGATTATGCCGTGAAAGCGCATCACAGGTCACGTCACAGCTCTTTTTTGCCTTCACGACACGGCTTACGTCACGGGGGGGGGGGAGAATCCTCACGGCTCGGCTTCACGTAAGGGGGCGTCCCGACTAGCACTAGTTCCCATTACCGCAAAACGTGCGTGCTCCCAAGTCCCTCGTTCTTTGCTTAAAATGGGCTCATGCCGGGCATTCCGCTAACCTTTGCTTTCTTCTGCGCTGGTGCCTCCTCGTCCGACGACTCGGCCCCGGCCTCGGTCCGCAGCTCCGCTCCTCCTCCTTCGTCGCTCTGGTCGGGCGCCTTCTGCTTCTCCTGCACACGTGTGACGCTCGCCAGCTGCATCAGCAGGTCCGCGGCGTGCTCGCGCCGCTTCCTCTTGCGCTCCTTGTCCCGCTCCTTCTCAGAGTCTGCCGCCGAAACGTTCGCATTCGCGTCGGTGGCGCTGCCGAACACGTCGAAGAGGGATTCGTCCATCGATTACGGAAAATGTTACTAAAATAAGCTGAGAATTATTCGGCACTTTCGAAGAAAACAGTGAACGAAGTGACCCGCAAAATACAATGCGACGTAAGTGATAAAGCAGGAATGTGCGTCTTACACGAAACGCGCAGAATGCTTTAACGGAACTGGGACTAGGACCGAACGGCAACGAAACTATTGCTGGAGCGCAGAACGCAACGGTATCTCGACCCCATATGCTGCTGGAATTGCAGCCGGACACTTGAGAATGGTTGGATGTCTGAGTCGCCAAAATTACGATTTTTCGATAAGAACCTGAATTTCGTACGTATTTCCTTTGCCTCGATAGACCTCGATCCGTTGTCACTGCGTCGATCCGAACAGACAATGGCTCAAAGCTGCTTAAAAGGCAGTCACTTAACAACGGATCAACGAGTGACCTACAATAGCGGGAGTATCGCGTAAAAAAAAACTCGGCCAGCACTCAGTCATAAGGTCAACGTTATAAACGACAAAACGTTTGGAAAGGGCCTTCGGTGAAGTCAGTTTATCCGAGCCGTCAAAATTGCCTTCCTAAGAAAAAACCCAAAAAGAGCATGCTGAGAAAGAGTTTTCGAGGAAACCTGAGTCGTAACCTCACCCGTCGGAAATTACTAGCACGGAACGGATAATCACGGATAGTGATGCGTTGCGAACGCCGTACCGGATTAGCTCGACAAGAGCCAAGCACAGGCTAGTTGTGAGCGTCAAGCAGCGGCAGCGGCAGCGCGACAATGGGAAACACAGCAGACAAGCTCGCCAAGATAAAAAGGTCCTGGCTGGGAAAATAAACATACTTTCTCGCCTGGGAACGTCACGTCGATCTCTCAAAGCAGTAGGAAAACGGCAAAATGCGTGTGCGATTGTCCTTCTACGCAAGCGGGTCAATTGATAAGATGGTGGTATCGATGTGGCCGCATGCCCTCAAGGCGCGGTCGCACCGCGCAGCAAATTCCCAGCGTTTAGCTGGTTCGCAACCGCCTTCACTAAGAACTCCATTCTTTTGTGCCACTTCTTCCTCTTGTGTAATGGACCTTTCCTCTTGTGTAGGTCTACCACGAGGATTACAAAGCGGCACACCGCAAAACCGTAACGAAAATTTCACGGATACGGGTTGCATTAGGGCCCGCATTACTGGTTCGTAAGGAGTCACAAAGCCCTGCAGACCTCAAAATGCGATTCGCTAACCGAGGTTTAGCTTACGGCTTAAAGCCGTACCGTAATGACGATTACAGCAGGGACGCGCGGACTTTTTTCAGTGACCGGGACCGAGAACGAGATTTCAGTTAATTTTTGCCTCAAAAAAGAGGAGGTCAGGTTCGGGTTTTTTTCTATTATTCAGTGAATTCTTGCGAGGTTGTTGGTCGGACATGGTCGATTTCTGATCAACTATGAAAGTAATTTAGCCCGCCGCATGCTTCCACCGACATTTTGACCAAAAAGCTTGCTTCCGCGCTTTTGAGGTACGCCTACGAAGACTCGGCATGGACGGATTTTCCAATGCCCAAGCCCTAGACCAAAACCGCCGGGATACCGAGACTCGCCCATCCCTGAATTACCGCTTCCCTTACGGCTGCCGATCCAGAGCAAAGAGCCAAGCCACAAAACGACAAAGATAGGGCAAATTACTGGCTCAGCTCAAAGCGTTTCATAGGCGCATTTGAGTTAACCTGGCGAAATTGCTTTGAGCGGCGGAACAAATGGTCTTTTCCGTGGCGTGAAGGAACAGGGAACGAAAGCGGCGGTCGGACGACCAGCAGCAGCCTGCGCATCAGACATCCCATTCCGCGGCCGTCGAATGGCAAAGATGACAGCAAAAGCGACCAAGACGGCGCTACCCACCCACGTACCGAACGAAAAGTGGACGCGCAATGGCAGTAACGGAGCTTACAGGGTGAGTAATGGAGTCAAAGGGTGATAGGTGGAGCTTGACGGGAGGATGTGCAGGAATCGAGAAAACATGCGCTAAATATTGCGCGTCGGGAACCTGGTCGTAGCGTATGACGTTAAAATAGCGGAATAAGCCAAGCGTAGGTTGGAACTAGTGGAAAGCCGCAGCGAACTTAGCAACAAATTAGCTATTTTTAACTAGATATTTAGTAAAAAAAACGGCAGAATTAATGAAAGCAGTCCTACTAATCTTCCATTTCAAGTCGTTCAAAAAGGTTTTTGGAGCATTAAAATTAAACGTCATTTCCGAGTCACAGTCAAAGCAGACGATGAATTACATAGGGCTTAATAAAACAAAACAAAATTTGTAGCTCAAGCCAATCGCTGGACGAAACTCGTTCTGTTCCAAACGAAGCCCGAACCACCGTTGCGATCCGGTTCAAAGACTGTTTGGAGCCATTAACAGCTCTGCTGGTACACATCTAGGCTGCGCGCAGCGAGCAGTCCACAGCGCGACTATTGACATCGTCGGCAATACTCGTCGCCGAAATGACTCAGCGGCGCGCTGGCAAGCACCGGACGCCCGCTCGGTTCGTTGCAGCCGTGGGGATGCCCACAACGAGCTAAGGGACGATGGTGGCAATGAATAGTCGGTGCGGGTAGGCTTGGCAAGGAAGGGGGATCGACTACATTTTTGTGAAACATTTTGCCGGCTTTTGAACAAGAATTTAAGCCCCAGAAAGCCAATAAAAGAATCCATGAGGCTATGAATTTGCGAGAGAATACTCGACATTGGGCTCTTCTTCACCACTTAGTCGTTCGCGACATTTCAAAAGGGGAAAACCACAATGCGCATCACGATGGAAAGCGAGACAGTGATGCGCTCACAAGTGTTGGGCGCCCACTAAGTTCGCTGCAGCTGCGCGCATCGAGCAGCGCAAAGCGCGACTATTGACATCGTCGGTACGACGCGTCCTCGACATGAGTCAGCAACGCGCTGATGAGCAGCGGACGCCCGCTCGGTTCGGCAAAGAGCTAAGGGACCATGGTGGCGGTGCATAGTCAGCGCGGGTAGACGAAAGGCAGGGAAATCGACTACGTTTGTGAAAGATTTTACCGGCTGCGAGGCAAAAAAAATTAAGCCAAAAAAGTCTCCATCATATTAAGAATTTGCGAGCTTAGTGAGCTAGTATACTGCAATATGCTAAGTTTAACATAATTTCAGCCATATCGAGGCAATTTTGACCTATTTTTGTTCCATTTTAGGACCCTAACTTGACTTTTCCAGACTCAAACCGCCCCACCTAGACTAATCTTCCACGAAGCCCTTTTGCCAACAGTCGCTAAAGCACTGCTAACAACGACTATTTTTACGTTCCATGCTAAAAGAGCAACTGTCTCGTCTCCAACAAACCTACTTCTGAGGAGGTCGGAGTTTGATACGTGTGTCCAGGCTCATCCGTGACGTTTATCAGCCGGTAGCGTCTTATTCTGAGACGCGTAACCGTCTGGGAGATAAGTTAAATCGATCCGTTACATAAAAACCACTGTTCTGCGGCTTCTTTTTTCGTTGTCCCCGGGAATTACCTGGCTAATTTTGTTGAAAAATCATGCAATTCCTAAGAATTTCCCCGCTAAGTTAAACATTCAAAACTCCTCATTTTTCCATTATTATTCCTCCTCACGACGGACTGTTTTCCGAATGGCAAGTCCCTTGCCGTATCGAATATTTTGCAATCGTCCGCGTGATGTTTTTAATACGCGCAGTGACCTGTTCGCACTTCTCCTCGTCGCCATCCGAGCAACAACAAAGCGCCTTTGTCCCCGCCATTCGCCCGTTCCACCCAGCACCCGTTGGTACGGATGGCAGTCGGCGCAGCGCTCTCCGTCACCCCTCTCCCCCGCCGCTCCCATCCTATCGCAGCGCCGTATCTGCAGCGCGACGCTTTTTGCGTCGGCTGCGATGGCGAAAACAGAAATGTTTTTGCACCGCACTGCCGTCGAACGAAGCGACGGGCGGCTCAAGCAAGGGTCGAGTATGGATGGGGAAAGGAAAGCGATCGGGGAAACAAAGGGGATGGTATAGAGCCGCGCTAAACGGGAAGTGTCGCCAGTGACACGCGGAAGACAAGCGGGAAGGGGAAAGGGAAGTAACGGTCCGCACTCCACGGGCCGATTGTCTTTGTCCACTCGCGATCCGAATGGCTCAGTCCGACGCTTGCATTCAGAAGTTTTGAAATTCCATGTTAAACTTCATTCGGTGCTTTTTTGAACTGACTGCTTAAATGGGAGTAGAACGAGTGACTGGAGAGAGTGGAGTGGGAAGCAAAGGACATATGCGATTCCATAAACCATTTCCCGAATTGAATGAATCCCTCCGACAATTCCCTAGAGGTTAAAGTCTAGCGGGTCCGAGCAAAAGTGCAGATTTGAGACCTCTTTCCCAAATTACGCGTCCCTTGTAAATCTTCCCAAAATTATGGTCAGACGATTCAAAGTTGCGCAAAGCCGCATGCTAAATGCGCTCACTCCCTTTAAGCACTTGCAAAATACGTCAACGAACGGCTACTTTGTTCTTTCCGAGAACTTCACGATTGTGTTGCGCGAGGTCGAAGCATACCAAAGGATGTTCTCAATATGTTGAAAATCAAAATGGCTGAGTAAACGAGTAGGCCCAGCTTCGACCGAGCAGCGCCAAAACGGCGAATGTTCCCATTGACCTTTCTGAAAACATTCTCCAGAAAGGGGCTGCAAGAGACGCATTGCGCCAGAGTCGCATGCATGACTCACTCCCGGTCGAATCGCGTTTGTTTATGCCTACGCTTCTTCACTCTCATTCGCTGGCTCCTTTGCGATGTTTTCGCGACTCCATCAGCTGCCTATCACTGATGCGTGGGTCACTGAATGCTTTTTAGAATCTTTAGTATCTCCACCTTTTCAAGAGTGCCTGAAAGCTTTTTACACTTCTTGACAGCATTATAAATGTTCCTTTAAGCACAACAAAACGAAGTCAGTCGCGGCTTGGATCGCGCAAAATTCGCGGATTGGGTCTCCGAACTTGTGGCCCAATTAGCCCTCAACCACGCCGAAACTTTCCGTAAGCTCGGGAGTATTTTTGCGGCGCGTCACATTTTACTTGCAGAAGTTCTTAAGTTGCAAAGTATTCGAATTCCAGTGAACAAGCGTGTTTTTCGACATGATGCGTCGAAACTGTTAAAGTCGACAGTGTCACGAATGGGTTTTACGATGTCCTGTGCAGATATGAACTCTCGTGAACCCTGTGGAAAACAACACATGCAGAGCCCTTTTTTCTTCTTAGTAATTCGCCTCTTGGGAAATGTGAATGCGCTTTCTGAATCGGGATCATGCTTAGCTACTCGGATTTTGGACCGAATTTGGGGATCGGCGGGCGGACCGTTAATCCGGGCCGGACCGGAGCCGCTGGCGGGTAAATTTGGATCCTACCAACGGTGCGTGAGGCATCCCACCGGTCGGCTTTTCGACCTGAAGGGGTCGCGCCGATCCCTACCAAAGTCCGCCTTTAGCAACGGATCAGTATGACTGAGTCAAGCACTCACCGTGCTCGCAAAAGCTATCAGGTGGACGAAAACGCTTCCGATTCGAAATTTACATGCGTCCTTTGCCAGTCGCCACCGCCTTCTCACGCCTATCTTGTGGACATATCTCGCATTCGCCCACATCGCGGGGCGTTTTTTTGTGCCCTCGCGCCGCCTCTGTGTGCACTGGCGTGCACACTGACCATTTGAATGTGGCAGCGGCCACTTCGCTTGTGTTCTTCTCGACAGTTGCTTTAGTCACTTGTCCTCCGCGTTCTTTTACTGCTCCTAGGAGAACCGGTGTACTCGCTGACTGGTGATTCCTCGCCTAAATATAGCCCTTAGATGTATGGAACTTCTTCCCTCTACGCTTGTCGTATGTCGTTAAACTGGAACCCCACCCTTGCCATAGGTCGTGTCGTGAATGACGGCGAACGGACTCGGCCCATCAAAGCAACGCCGGCTGTCGATCCCTACGTAGAGCAAGCGAACTTCAGATGCGGACTAAAATTCAGCCTCTGTGCAGGCAAAAATGCGCTTGGGCGACCTCTTGACAAGCTTAAGTGCGCCGTAAGCTACAGTCTAATATTCGGCAACTGCAAATTTCCGACCTAAAGCAGCCTAAGTCTATCTTGAAGCGCAAACGCTACTCTGCGCGCAACGCTTTATTTCGGGCTTGACGTGGCCCTTAAAAGTCTACCTTTCCAGCGTTAATCCTAGTATAGCCTTGCATAAAAGTTCGTCTGACACGCTAGGACAAGGCCCTAGTGCTGCATATGCTGCGACCTGTCCTAAACTTTGGTTTTGCGTAAGCTGAGCTTTAAACGCGATCCCCTATTGAGACCCAGCTTAAATTTGGCCTACCTAATCTTGCAAGAAACTTGCAATCAAGCTTTGCCGGCAAGCGTGCGCTTAACTTGGAGGAGATGGGCACACGTGGACACTCGTCAGTGGGTGTATTATTGTCCGCCTTTCCCTTTTTTGCCGCGATATCTTTGGGTTATGTCCGTGACTTACTTTGCTGTTAACCAGAGTTTCCGACACTCAAACCTCCTGACCATTTCGATCTTTTAGACGCAACTAAGCCCTCGTCCACGCCATGGTTCGCGCAATGAAGACCGCCCGCAAGGGAAAGGGAAAGCTGGCGAGCTCGACGCCGTCCGCCACCACCATCACCTCGCCACCCGCCTCGCTCGCGTCGTCCTACGAGAAGCTCGTCGTCACGCCGACGATCCGTGCGCGCGGCGCTAAGACGAGCCGCAAGGGCGGCCTGAAGAACTCGCTCTCGACACGCTCCGGCCTCTCCATGCCGGTGGCTCGCGTCCGCAACGCGCTGAAGCGATGCCGCACCACGAAGCTGAATCGCATCTCCGTGCAGTCCGCCGTCTACCTCACGGGCGTCCTCGGTAAGTTCCGGGCTGCCCAGGTTACGCCAGTGCTCGAGACATTGTTGCGTTCTAGGCTAGAAGTGCGGCATAAGTTATGCTGCCTTGGACTCGCTTGTTCAGGCCATAGTCTGAGGGCTCTACGCTGGACTAAGCCCACTGTCTTTGAATGTTTGGCATAGGGAGACGAGCTTTTGTCTGGTCTAAACACTTCCTGTCTTGTCTTAGACCAGGCGTTAGTCCTCTTTAGGACGCATTCTTAGCGTCAGTCCGCCCTAAAGTGCGGGCCAGAACGAATATTCACACAACTTAGTCCCGTCTGAAAGGGTAGCCAATAGGTTAGGCTCTGTTGCGCAACAGAGCTGGCAATCTTAGTCCAAACTTCAGCATGCGAGTAACCCTTAGAGTCAGCTTCTGCGCGGTTGAAAACGTGGCCCAAAGTTAAGACAAAGCGACTTCGGAACTATCAGACCAGCTAGGCTAAAGGCCGAAGCGAGGCCTATGCCGGTCGGTCGAACGGTTAACTAGCCTTATTCCGCTTTGCTAAGCGTATGTTTCAAAAGCGGCCACATCATTCAAGCATTAGTCAGAGCTGGAGCCAGATCCGTCCTTATAATCATACCTAAGATTTAGCTAGATCGGTAGCAGTGTTTTCCAGTTCCAGTTCCGGAACTGGAACTGGAACTGCTCGATCTTCCAGTTCCCTTGAGTGGAACTGTAACTGGAACTGGAACTGGTCAAAATGAGCTCTAAGGGAACTGGAACTGCATGTTCCAGTTCCACAATCAGTTCCACTTTTTTCAATCAATAGGGGGGACCAAGCAAATTTTGGCCCCGCCCCAGGCAATACCAACAAAATCTTAGAAAACTAATTTAACTTTTTGTGTAAATAATTTCCTCCGGCGTCCCAGGTGCGGGCATTTGCCTCATCTGCGCATACTTTGCCTTTAAATGCACAAATTTGGCGATTTTGAGCAGTCTAAGCCGCGTCTTAAATTTTCCTGCTGGAACCGGAAGTGGAACTGGAACTGATTGAAAATTTTTGCAGGGAAGTTTATCCTGCTGGAACTGGAACTGGGCAAAATGGGCTCTGAGGGAACTGGAACTGATCGAAAAAGGTGGAACTGGAAAAACACTGATCGGTAGTCAAATCATGCTCTAGCGTTAGCGTCTTCTTAACTCGATGATTACAAGATCATCAATGTGGCGATAGCTACTTAAGTCAGTCAGTCTCAGATTATGGTCTTCTATGCATGATACTTTCACTTCGACTTAGTGACCCGTTCCTTTCAGAGTACCTCGTCGCGGAGATCCTCGAGCTGTCCGGCAACGCGGCGCAGGTGGCGAAGCGCAAGCGGATCATCCCGCGCCACATCCGCGTCGCCGTCGGCAACGACCAGGAGCTCAACGACCTCTGCAAGGACGTCGTCATGCCCGAGGGCGGCGTCATCGGCACCATCCACCCGGTGCTCCTGCCCACGGCCAAGCGCGCTGTGCGTCACAAGAAGGCCGTCGCCGGTAAGGATTCATTCCTTTCTGATCCAATTTGAAGGGCTCTTAAAATTAGAGCTGGGCCTGAGTAGGCGCCTATTAGTATAGGCACGTCCCAGCAAGCACTTAGGCCGGTATAGAGTTGTGCAAAGCTCTCTGAAGCTGAGCTTAGTCCTAGTGAAAGTGGGATTTAGGCGGACAAACATAGGTGAGTTTAAAGGCCTGTAGATCGTAGGTAAGCCGGATAACTCATGTTTAAGCTGCTCTGTTTAGACTTGAAGGATTTAGGCCTTCGTTCTACAGGTACCTATGGACTGCACTGGACTGTATGTACAGCCTAGCTTAGAACAGCCTAATACAGGGCTTGCGTAGCTCCATGGTAGTTCTAGGCCTGTCCCAGTAAGTACTTTGACTGACAGAAAGTTGTGAAGCAGAGCTTTGTCCGAACCATAGTGGAATTTAGGCCGAAGAATGTCACTTAAATTTAGGCTGGTCCTAGTCGCTGGTCTAGTTGGACCCAAAACAGTCCCAAATGTCTCTGAACTGAGCCGATTAGACTAGAACCATAATGCCTTTTCGCTGGCTGGACCTCACCAAGCTGTTTTAGCACCCGCCGAGGGCAACGACGACGCGAACGCGGATGCCGAGCCGGAGCTGTGAGCGCACGCGGCGGCCCAAGAAGCCCACGTTGCCAACGTTGAATCTTCGCAATCTCAGCATGCCCCAAATTGTTAACGCTTCCGTTGTTGTCGTGCACATGTTCTCTTTTATAGGCCTCTAACAGTAATATTCGTTTTTCCAGTAAACTGTTAATTGACGTCGTCGGACATGCAGTGGGGCACTGCGAAAGCGCTAGAGCCGCTTAGCAAGATTAGGAGCTTTACCAGATCTTTGTGGTGGAGTGTAGGCTTTAGCCCAGCTAAATGCAGCTTAAAGCCTTCTTCGGACATGCATAAACTTGAGGGAGCTCCTAGAGCAAACTCTAGTCCATTCCCCAAAATGAGACTAAGAGATTGTCCGCGCTTCAGGCAGACTCTACCGGGCGGTACATACTTAGGGCTAGGATAGCCTAAAAACTAGCTGGACATGAGAGACTGTGTCCAGAAAACAACTGTTTAGTGTTGGATCAAATCATCTTCCTTAACGTTACCAGCCTATGGGCGTAGAACTTCGGGTAGCCTACTGACAAAACAACGTCCCAGTCTTGCACATAGCGGTTTCAATGCAACTCGTGGTTTGAGTCTAACACCGGCCAGGCGTTAGTCATTGTTAGGTCCTCGTGGACCGCCGTTTAAGCTCGAGTAATCAGCTTAGGAAGCGACAGAGAACGGGCTTAAGCCCGACACTTGGTTGAGCCGCCGCTTTATTCAATGACAATGAGTATGAGCGACACAAGTAGTTCCGTCAAGCGTTAGTTCTCGAGTATCGCCGCTAATTATCGTTGAACAGTCAGTTAGAACCGTCAAAAGACAACTTCAGTCAGTTAAAACACAGAGGATTAGTACTTCTCGATGGGCGCCCTGGCGCGATTTCGGTCCGTCATCGGAATGCCGCCCTCCTCGATCGTCGTGGGGCAGTCGCCGTCCTGCGCGGGCTTCTCGTTCCCGTTTGCGTCGCGCCGCCAAGATCGGACTCGTTCGAACTGCTGCATGCCGCGCGCCCGCAACCGTTCCCATTGCTCTGTGCTGCGCGCTCGAAGACGTCCGCATTGCTCGATGCCGCGCGACCGGAGCCACTGGTACGTGGAGAGCGTGACCTAAATGTGGAAAAATAAATGGCGCAGTTTTTGGACGGATAGATGCATCGCAATAGACTTCGGCGTACCCTCACCCGTCCCGTTCTTCATTCCGTACCAGTA
>JNEY01000912.1:11198-27493 GCA_020875895.1 Aphelenchus avenae
GTTTGAATGTTTGAATGTTTATTGAAGCAACGGGCAAAACTAGGCATCAGAATGCACTTACAGCAATGCCACAAAGACTTTGAGAAAGAAAAATTAAACATCAGTAAAATTGTATGGATGCACAATGTATCTGTGAGAACATGTAACCGGAGACGGAGAGATGGTGAGAAGGATTGAGACACACGTGGAGAAGTGGTAAACCGCTTAAGTCACCTGGTAGGGCTCGATCACATTGAGTTCTTTGAGTTGACTTAGGAAAGTCTTAACCGATGAGGCGTTAACGACTCGGTTGGGAAGCAGGTTCCAGGCATTTACTGTCCGGGTAAAAAAGTTGTTTTCGGTTTTGGAGGTGTGCCTCCTTTTCTGCAATTGGAATTTATTAAGACGATTTCTGCTGGACAGGACAAAGAACTTTCTTGAGTCGAGACTAACTTTTTTGTGCATGATCTTGTAGACCATGACCAGGTCAGATATTTTGCGTCGGTATTCAAGGGACTCCAGGAGACAAATACTCAGCCTGTCAGCATAGGTGGCTTTTTGAAGCCCGCACCTTTTGAAGGCCATTCGTGTGTAATATCGCTGAACTCTTTCGAGTCGGCGGATGTCCGTGACTTTCTTGGGAGACCAGGATTCTGCTGCATATTCGAGGTGTGGCCGCACATACGTTTTGTAAGCGAAGATAAACGTGCTAAGAGTTCGTGTCCGGAGAATCTTCAGAAGCTGATATGCTTTGAAGTAAGCTCCCTTGACGACTTTGGCAACGTGCATGGAGAAACTGAGTTTGTAATCGACTATAATGCCCAGATCTCGAATCGAATCGGTGGCTGGAATCTGTTGCCCATTAAGAAAGTACGGAACACGCTGATTTCGCTTGCCGAGATAAAGAACATCGCATTTTTTTGCTGCGATAGGAATTTCCCATTCAACTGACCATTGTTCGAGCCCGCGGTTTGCGGCCCGTAGCGCATCGCATGTGGCGCCGGTGGGGTGAGCGCAGTATAGCTTAACATCATCTGCATAGAGCTTAAGGCCAAGCTGCGGTGAGATATAGGACGGTAGGTCGTTGATGTAGATGAGAAACAGAAGCGGGCCTAAAACGCTCCCTTGTGGAACTGAGGTTTCAACTGGGTATTCATTGGAGAAAGTTTCATTTATACGGACTTTGTAGGTCCGTCCAGAGAGGAAAGATCTGATGAACTGGAGGAGCTTCCCACTTATTCCAGCTGATGCCAATTTTTGTACTAATTTGTCGTGAGGGACGCTATCGAAAGCTCTAGCAAAATCAATGTAGATTACGTCTGTTTCTTTTTTGGCCTCGATTGATCGAAACCAATCGTCGAAAGTGGCAAGCAGCTGGGTAGTGGTCGACCTGCCGGCAAGAAAGCCAAATTGTTGCTCGGAGAAGAATCCAGTTTCAGAGAGGAATGAGGTTACGGCCTTTGCTACGATACGCTCAAACACTCTACAGAGCGTGCAAGTCAGCGATATTGGTCTGTAGTTGGATGGATCGCTGCGGTCGCCTTTTTTGAAGATGGGGACGATGATGGAAGTGCGCCAGTAGTCGGGTACCTCACCGGAATCAAGCACCAAGCGAAAGAGTTCTGTGATAGTCGGGCTGATGGAGTCAGCACAGTGTTTTAGCTGTTTGTAAGTGATGGAGTCCGGTGAGGTTCCCGACCGATCGGGAAGACTTTTTAGGCGGGAAGAAACATCGCATATGGTGAAGTCGATGTCAGACAGACAGCTATCTGGGAAATGTAATGGCGGCGAGGCAAGCTGCACACGACCTGGTGCTGCAGTGAAAGAGCACGAAAAGTGCCTCGCAAGAGCTTCGCTTTTTTCGGCATCACTTATAAAAAGGGAGCCGTTTTTGACAAGCGTTGGAACATTATGAGCGGGCTGGAGTTTGCGGGTAACATACTTGTAGAAGGAGTTCTTACCCTTGGAGACAGCCTTTAGATCGCGCGAATCGTTGTAGCGGAGCAAACAGCACTTCACCTCAAGGCATTTTCTTTTGTATGCCGTTTGAAAATAGTTTCTATTAGTTTTGTATTTCCGGAACAAAACTTTCTTTTCAGACATCAGCCGCTTTATGTAGTCGGGATAAATTATTCGGTCAGTTTTAGGAATCTCTTTTAGAGGAATCGTGCTGTTTACTGTTTCGCTAATTGCGCGAACGAAGTAGCTATATTTGTCGTTGACGGTGAAGGCGGTAGAAAGAAGATTTCCCCAATGAATGGAAAAGAGCTGGCGATTTAGCGCTTGTAGATTTGGCAGCGTATAGGCCCTTATCAACTTTCTTTGGCGAGCGCTTTCTGTTGGGCTTGGGAGGGAAAACAGGACAACATTGTGATCAGACGTTGAAAAGTTCTCCATAACATTAATGTTTTCTATGTTTTTGTTGCTGATTACAAGGTCCAGAATGTTAGTCCCTCTGGTGGGCTCGCGAATTGACTGTTCAAGGTTATTTCTAGCGGTATAGTCAAGAATTTCTTGTGAAATTTGCTCAGTGCAGGTCCCTTGTTCCCAATCGACGTTGGGGAGGTTAAGGTCCCCCGCCAACAGAAAGTGCTCGCTTGCGAAAGAGTCGAGTGTGTGTGTCAGTGCGCGCGTGTTTTGCAATGAGCAGGACGGCGGGCGGTAGACGCAGCATATGTTGACATGCACTTTTAAAAACAGCGTAGCGCAGACAACTTCGCATTCGTTCTCTGAGCGGCAGCTGACCGTGCGGAACGGAATCTCAGACGCAATGAGTAATGCACATCCACCACCTCGTTTTTTAGCAGCGGAATCCCTGTTGCACAGAATGACTTGGAATTTACCACTAGCGGACAGTTGAGATTCAAGTAAGGGTTTGTTTAATTCAGTTCCCCATGTCTCCGTGATAAAAACAATGGTAGGTTTTTGTTCTTGTAAAAACACTGCAAAGAACAGCTCGAAATCCTGCCTTGCGCGGCGGTTAGTGACCATGCGGTGCATTTCTTGGGCACATCACTGCCCGACTGCTTATTTACTTGATCACACACACTTCTTCGTTCTCTACTTACTTTTCGACTCATTCGAATTCGGCCGACTCGGCGAGGTCCTTGCAAGCAATGTTTGTTGGATAGCATATAAGTGTCACTACAAAAAAATATGTATCACATTACACACACACAGTATGTAGTGTTGGACGCACGCATTCCTTAACGTGGTTCTACGCAAGTAAAAACGTGGTTCTACGCAAGTAATAAAATCGGGCACAATGTCGGCGTAGAGATGAGCTGAAATTGGCATGCACAAAGTGTACACTTTGATGCATGCCAATTTCAGCTCAAGTTCTTTTCACAATACACAGATTCCAAGCATCGTTTACTGGCCCTGCGCTAAGTGTCATGATCTTTTCTTGCTTCTGAAGTCTCAAGTTCGAACCCCTCTATTTGCACTCCTGTACACTGTCTCGTAACCTATCGAAATTGGTTTTGTTTCGTCGAAATCGAAACAACACAGCGCGTACCGTGCCAGACGTGCGTCCTCTACTGTGAACCTAAGTACGTGCCAAAGCGAGCTCTCCGTCGTAGGGATCAGCCGCCACAGACTACTTATAGAACACCATCTTCCGCGGTGCACGAATGTATCC
Source organism: Aphelenchus avenae (assembly GCA_020875895.1). Taxonomy (NCBI): domain Eukaryota; kingdom Metazoa; phylum Nematoda; class Chromadorea; order Rhabditida; family Aphelenchidae; genus Aphelenchus; species Aphelenchus avenae. The sequence continues at coordinate 14,818 of JNEY01000912.1, forward strand.
TGGGGTGTCATCGATTTCTTCATACGCCTACCTACCGCGACGATGGATTGTACCTACAAGACTGCAGGTTTGGATCGCTTTTTGTGCGTCCAAAGGGAACAAAGTGAAGTAAAGGCGCAGTCAGGCGGCGTCCAATCCGACAAGGGGGACATAAACATGTGACTACTCTTGATCGCTTATAAGTAGCTTCCTCAAGGTGTTGGGTAACATTGCACAGGTACGACACCCGACCTGTTTCTCAAGATTTAGGGACATTGTCTACCCTGACTCAAGCTTAAATTAGTCTTAGGAGACCGATGCCGGTGAGCTATTCGAGAAGAACATAAGACGATTGTTTTACTTCTCGAGCACTTGAAAACGTGCGCTGTTTACCATCCAATTCGGTACTATGGAAATACTACACCAATTCGTTCCAAGCATCGAGGTGTGGTTTTATTCCGTGACTACTTTGCCATACACGTTTGACTTTGTTTACCCGCGTCTAGATTGTTTTTTCTTCGGATTAAACTTCGGGGCCGGTGCAACAGGCAGGTAAAAGGGCAGGAACTAATTCTCCTAGCAGGGAATTATTCGTTGCCCTAAAAAGAGAATAGTGCAGCCAGCAATTGTAACCGTACACGGTACGATCGGGACTGCGGTATAAGTGCCCTCAAGAGTGTAGCCGTTCATTTGAGACTATGCGGATATCAACGAATTCTATTTCTGCCATTCTAAGAAGCTCCTGCTAGTATTCTCGTACGATAAACCGGCCAGACGCAGTCGTTAAACTTATTACCTGACGCGTAAGCTTTTATGGGAAACAGCGATTAACGCGGGTTAGGGGAACGGCTTCTTTGAGAGGTCAAAGGAGTAAACAATGAGCACAGTTCTCTGACACAAGCGGGTCCACTGGCACGTTTCGAGGAAGCATTTAGCCATCCCCAAGAAGGTAGACCCGAACTTGTCCGGTCTTACGTAAAACCGAGAGGTCATAAACGCTCTGTTTGGAGCGGGCCTCATTCGTGTCTCTTAGTCCTGTCTTATTCGGCGCGAGCCTTGAAACATGGAGGATAATGTCGACTGGGTTCAGGTAAGCACCTTTCAAAGATCCTCCAATGAACAGTTCGATGAATGGAGAACCAATGAATGCCACTGACGCTCCAGCGGATAACGTAAACGGACTTGTCTTCAAAGTTCAGCTAATTTAAGCAACTAATTCCAGTCGGTTCAGTACTACGAATATGGGTTCCATACGGACATGCTTCTCGTCAACCTTGTTCTGTTCTTCACGGGGGCCATTTCTACGGTGATGAACGTCTTTCTACTCTACATCACCGTCAAACACAAGTAGGCTGTCACTTCGAAGGCCCAACGTTAGCTCCGAACGCATGTTTAGGTCGCTTCACAACACGTACAACCATCTGCTGGCTATCACGGCACTCTGCGACAGTCTTCACTGCTTCAGGTGAGCGCCAAACTCGGCTTGGTTTTGCGTAAGCGTCCTATGTCGTGGGCCTCACGTATCCTATGCGCACATGGCTGTATGGCAATCTATCATTCTCAGTCCATGAATTTAAGCTTTGTCGTCGGTTTCCACAACTCCGTTATTGGCCGAAATTTAATCCACCTGATTCCGTGCTACTACATGCAGATATATGCAGTTGTTGCATGGTGCATGTCCGTTTCTCTTCTTCTCATAATTGCCGTCGACCGACTGATCGCCATTCTGCGGCCTGTCTGGTGCGCACGTTGTCTTTGCGCCTGCATTCTTTAGCTAACGCTTGTAGGCATCGGAACGTAAATCAGTGGTGGTACATTGCCGTACTATGCGTACCCGGTGTTGCCTTCACCGCGTGGATCGTCGTCGTTTCTTACCGCTATGCGCTGGATGATTCGGAACAGTAAGCCACCATGAGAACGCGGATAGTATACCTTCTCAAAAACTGATGCGTTCCGTGTGCCCTAGGCGACGTACTTTGTGTGGTTGTGACCTGCGTGAAATGGCGCACGATTCAGCCAACAACGCATTGCATATTTGCATACCCGTCCTTGTCGTAGACCCCTAATGAGTTGTACAGGTACATGTTGCATTAGGGTCCGTATTTAAGTTCTCAGTGATTTCCGTAACCTTGTATGGATTCCCAAAGGTGTAATGCCGTAATGGGGCATACATTACGGTAGAGTTCGGCGCCCGTGCCAAGGTACGGGCCAAACCCGTACCCGTACCCGTATAATACGGCACGGCAACACGGCACGGCCTCGAAAAAAGCCGTATTACACGGGCCAAGCCGTACTACGGGCCGTGTTTTATACCGTGTTAGTGTAAACGGCTTGTCAATTTTTTACCCACCACGGGTACGGAGTACGGCACGGGTGGGTTCACCACGGGTACGGGTTTGGCACGGGGTCCCAGCGCCGATCTCTACATTACGGTTTAAAACTCATATCGGAATTTTCGGTTTCTAGTTGCCTACGGCCCTTCTTCGGGGTCAAATTGCCGATCCCCGAGCTCGATGGATTTCGTCCAGCCAGCCCAAATTTGGTCGAACCACTGAAGTACGCGGCTCAGAGACAGTGAATGAAAAACTTCGAATCTTTTATTCGGTGATTTTTGGAACTTCGGATTCAGACTCGCTTCGGTTTTATCTTCCGCCTTCGGTTTCCGATTTGGTTTGAATCTTTGCGTGCTTGCGGCCCTTGCCGGTACCTATTTACCCTATTTGTTTGATCATAGCCCTTAGGGCTCTATTTTTCATAAGGTATTTTCCCAGAAAAAAATACATTTTAAAAATTATTTTAAATTTTATTTGTCATCCGTAAGGCTCATTCGCTGTTCTAAAATTCTTAATTTGTCTTTATCTATCCAAATATGGCCTTATATTTGAAGGGCGCATTCCCCAGATGGATATCTACAACCTTGTGGGTGGGGCTCTATTCAAAGTGGGGCTCTACTTAAGGGGGGCTATAATCAAAGAAATACGGTAGGCGTAGGGATCGGTATTCTGTAAACGATGTATGCCACGGAGCGGTGTGTTAAAAATTGTACTTGAGCATAATTTGTACGGACCTCACAACGCTGGTGTCAGTGTAGTAAATGAGAAGTGTGCTAGACGTCGTGAACCCGGATGCCCAATACGCATACTGTGATAATGCTGCCGTGTTCCTTCCCACAATGATTCTTTTGTAGCCTGGTATTCTGCATGTACAGCGCCTGCTTTCTTGACTACGTCGGCACGCTGATGTTTCGAAGCTGTGCGGTGCTCAACGGACTAACAATAGCATGCTACGTAGCCATCTGGCTGGCAATGAAGCAGATGAAAAGTGAGTGAAGCGTTCACTCAGCGAATGCAAAAGTCAGAACGTTATCCCCAAGGTGTTCATACTTTTATATGCTTCAAGGCGATCGCTGCTTTGCGTTCCTGACCTCAATCTCGCTACCGGATAACAGTGATCTGAGAAGCCGGTGATTTTCAGTTAATTCCGCATCCATGCGTCGAACAGTGAAATCACTAGTCGCCATCATGATCTGCGTTATTGGGTCGTGGACATTCAACGCACTGCTCGAGATAGTCATGCAGTACGCCACCACAGTGGGCCAGACTATCTGGCTAACGACGCGTCTGGGAGCTGTCGCCATAAACATTGGCTGCGGAGTCAACGTCGTCCTCCTCTACAATTTCAGGTAGGTTGCCTCTAAGCAGTAAGTTGCTGCTGCCTCTTCGCGCACTACCTCTTCAGACTTAACGTTGCCACTTTCAGCTCTGACTACAACACCGCCATTGTAAAGGAACTGGGGCCGATTCTGCATCTAGCCGGGAAGAAGTTCGTGTCCTCCATGGCGTCCGTACAGCGCGTGAATCCCAAATTCAGCGGTAGCATGAGAAGCAGGGCATCTGCGTTTTCTCGTGCAGACGTATCGGTACATGTGTCTACTCGTATTCAAACGTATTGATTTCTAATGTGATTTACCGTATTTTCTTTAATTTTCACCTCGGGGAGGGGGGATTAAATGATCGACCTCTGGGGCGGAGGGTAACTAAGCGGGGGGCAATTAAAGGCGGGAGATAATAAAAAAATTCAAGGCTTTCAGGTCAAGCCCGAAAATTTCCCGAAGTTTTAGGGAAATTTCGGGAAATAACTGACCAATTTTGTTCATTTTTACTTCATTCTGTTCTTTTTGTAATATATTATGCACAAATATGCGTTAATTAGGCTTCGGAATACCTACATAGCTTGTAAGTGGCACTTGAAGTGGAAAAATGGTTGAAAATACGGTAAAATGTACAACTTAGGCCCCAGGGAGGGGGGATAATTAGAGGGGGGTCAATTTAGAGAAAGTACGGTATCTTTTGTGGTGAACATAAAAAGGGGTCTCGAGCGACAATCGAGGTGGCTACTGCTTGAGGGGATACGTCATCCCACGAGAGGCGCTCATATGCGTTCGGAAGTTGCGTAGGATGTTGAGGTAGACCATAGCCTAGCTTGGTGTGCACGCAAACCACGACTGTCATATCGCTTACCAGCTTTACCTACGTGTAACAGAAGCGAAAAACGGCAGCTTCTGTCAACTAGCAAAGAGCCGTGGGGCCATGCATGTTTCTGTATGCATTCCGCTAATTACGAAAGTGGATTTACGAAACTCGGCATACAACCGCTATCTTCAGCATTTATATGTGTGAACTTTGAGTGGCAGCCTAATCGAAATTACGTATGTGTCTTTCGGCTTCCCGTTTTACCTTCCGGGCAAAGATACTTTTTTTGTAAAAAAGCGCTGCTGCTTCTTCGTTGACCACTCGGCAGCCTATTCGTTGTGCTTCTACGCTTAGCAAGAAATGACATCACTTAAAAGCAGTTTTTCATAAACTGTTGACCTACCGGCCTTAATATAGCAGGCCCAATATCGGGTTCACGCCGTTCACCTGCGCAGCGAAAAACCTTAGAGACATGTGTCGATGCCACTAAGCGCGACGGATCTCGACCGGGCTAGAGACTCCTTTTTAAGTGGAACATGCAACATGAACTTTTTCAACCTTTATTTACGTGACATACTGTTCTTGCTTAATACAAACTGCATACGTGACGCTGATACGCTCAATTGTTTCATTTTGCTCGGTGCTTCTCAATACCTGTTTGTGCCAAGAACGGACAGCATGGAGGGGCAAAGTTCACTCCAGGTTTCGTATTTAATGCGCATAGCGCTTTATACCAATATTAAAGATGCGAAAAGTGTTCACGCACGTGTCGCTTTGTTGGTATGTGAACTCTGTGGCATTTGCGTCGTCAGGGACTAACTTGTAGTGGATCCTCATAACCAGGAAAGCTAACTTAAATGACTGATATCTACATTACCAACCGGTGGTTATTCACCGCCTATGAGCTTCCATTCCTGCTAATTCATGCGTCCCTAACAGCGTTTTTGATCGCGCAACTGTGGCAGAAGCAAAAGAGCTTCTGTTCCGCTTTCTTCTACGTTTACGCCATGCAATCGGTCATAAAATACTATGGCTATGCCGTGGTAAGTGATCCGCTGAGTATAAAAATTTTGTATTTTGGGGTTTTCTCTTGTCGGAATAAGATATTTTCAGACGTTGCTCGATCGCTTTAAGCCCGACATTGACCCAAATTCGATCGGGTACATCGTCCGAAGGGCTGTTTTGGGCTTCGCCATCGGGTTCGTATTCCTTGGCGACAATTTCATTGCATTCAACCGCTTTACAGCGCTCCTGTTCCCTATGCGCTACGACGAGGTAAGCTTTGTCCACAGCCAGGACGATTACGTTTGTATGCGACTTTTCTAACTCACGTGATCTTTTCACCTAAAAGGCGCACTTTCAGATTTGGACAGGTCGTCGACTAGGCATAATCGTCCTTGTCCTGTTCTCTGCTGCCTTCCTATACGGCATTAACCGTCATTTGCTAGCAGTACGGCACATGATTGCCTACGGTAGCAATATGGGAACCGCTATGGTCGAAGCGAATAAGGTGCCACCGCTAGATGCAAACTTTGACGAACAGAATTTTAGTACCATTCGTACGTCTCTGCCGCGACGAACATCGCTTCGTTCCTTCTTAACCTGGTGTTAGAGTCCATCTCATTTGTGTACTACCAGCGACTAAAGGCGTCATTCAAAACCAAGAATCGCCGAAACTATCACCTACTCCGTAAGTACGAATATAAAGTAATGCTAACGTCTGATGTTTGCCTAGTATATGCCATACTGAACGAGGTGCTGCAATTCTGCGTGGCAGCATACTTTTTCTGTGTTGCCTTCGGCTTGAAAGAGTCTGCTCTGTTTGCAGCAGTGGACACTTACTTGTCGTACTGCCGTTACGTTCAATGGTTCAGCAGCGCCGTGCTTCTGATGTCAACGAGGTATGAATGGTCATTTAACTTTGTCAAACAAATCTGTTCAAAGTGAGACATAATGTTTTCTTGCAAATGTTTAACGTGAGCGCCTATAAGCTACGAAGTACCTAAATCTGTATATTTTAGCCGCAGTGTTCGAGAGGCCTACCTCCTCTTCTACGGCATTAGGAAGACGGACATACAAACCGTCGTCTCGCGGGTGGCAAGCAGTTGAGCACCATCTCAACCCTACTTTGTGCGAGCCAAACAAAACTGTTCCTTTCGTTTACAATCATTTTTTTCCACACATTTCATCCAGTTCTGCGACAGTACGCTAATAACAGCGGGTCTAGTTGTAGTAATAATAGTAGTTGGTAGCGGTCCAGTCCAAGCAGGTTCCGTGCTCGCTCACCGCCTTAACGTCCTCGTCATCCTCGGGCTCAACGTCCTCGAGGACGTCTTGAAAGGCGGCCTCTCGCTTAGTGATTCTCACCTTACTAGTTGAGTTCAATTCAGCGTCACGTTGAGATTCTTGTGCGAGAGTCGTGTTGGTGGAGTGCTAGTAGCCGTAGTACGGGTCGTAAGAGTAATAGTACTGATAGGACTGCGTGTAAGGGCACTGAAAAGCCAGACATCACTGGAGCATAAATCTTTCCGAAAATCTACCCAGATCCAGTACGATTGAGGCTGCTTAATGTGATTGAAAATGCACGCCAGAAACAGAAAAGTTACCCTTAACTTGCTGGAATGAATGCTAGTCATCATGTTGTCGAGGAAAAGTTGACTTTTTAGCGCCCTTCGCCGTCGCATTTGTACGGTCATCTCAGCACAAGTTAAGAGAGGTTATGCGACAATAATGGTCATTGATCGCCTAAAGCATGACATCACCAGACGCTGGCTTTCAAAGCAAAACAGTGTCGCAAATAAGTCGTAAAAGTATAAGTCGCTAAACATTAAGCGAGGATCGCAGAATAAAAAAGACAAACTGTTTGCATCAAGCAAAACTGACGCAAAACGTGCAACACACTGTGCACCCGAAATGTCGAATACCACCACCAGCGGCTCCCAAAAGTATCTTCCACCTCCACCAAGTGGGGCAAAGCCGAAGGTAGATGTGGAGGCAACGGTTGAAGCCGAAACCTGTTGCGTAAAGTCTTTTAAAAATGGAGTGCATCTTGGCCTTAATTTCGGTGATGTTCGCAGTTCGGGGTAACTTTGGGCCGTGCTCTTTGTATCAACCCCTTCGGAGATTTTCACCTTATTTGCGGGAACGGATGAGCAAGCCGGTTGCTATTAAGAGCATTGTAGAAAGCTACTGTTAACAATGGCCAATGGATTTGCAAGACCTAATTGCGACACGTTGTCATTGATGTTTCTACGGTTTTCTATTTATGTCTTCAGAATTCAGAATCTTCAGAATTTATTCAGAATCTTTTGTCTGTCAAGGCAAAAGTCGTTTCAGATTGCCATTCTGCGAGTCACATTCGAACATGAAGTAGTTAGCGGAATATCGGGTGGTTCACACTCGAAGCACACATTAGCCACTCCTTAACGAGCATTCCGAGGGTATTGCAGGTTCACTAATGCTCTGCAGAGCTTTTTTATTTCCTTGTTCCGCGTTAGACCTGCGCTGTAAGCACTAGGAACTCGGCCTGCTGCTGTGTTTGCACCTGCTCCTACGACCATATTGCGCCTAGCGTTTCCTGCGACGTTTCACACATTTACCTACTCCTCCATTATTTGGTACGTGCCGATGGACCTGGAAAGCATTGTACTGGTACCGTTCGTGCTCGTACAAGCTAGTGTGGTCGCGTTTCTCTGGCTGCATGGCAGGAAAGAGAAGACATTCCGGCAGGCATTTTATGTCTTCTTTATGACTGGCACAATCGCTGACTGCTTACTCTTAGTGCTGGTAAGTTAGTGGGCTTCGAGCGTACGTACGCTCTAGCTCGCGAACCGCACGTGATGCCCTTGGTATAGCTCGCTAGATGGTCCACGGAACAGGTCACTGGACTGAAACCTCTAAAAGATTGCAGTGTCGCAGAATACATACAGTTCAGTTTGCATTATTTCTGTCTCTAACGTCACGGCAATATTTGAGATCGAAGATCCATGCCGATTGATCATGTTACGCAACCGGAGCTTAGGCAAACGGGCGCTTTAGAACGTTTAACACAGGTGACTTCAGGAGAAAATTCAAACGTTTATCTTTCTTCGTTCCGGCTCTTCGGACGTACCCAGCGGTTGGATATACAGCGGCTCGTTCTGGACTTATCTCGTGAACACCTTGATACAAGTACTGCTACATGTCTACACGGTCATAGTGATGTGTCAACCACTGGTACACACGCTCATTGCGATCAATCGACTCACAGCATTTGCATTTCCAACGCGCCACTCAACAATATGGAATTGCCGAATGGTGACCGCGAGCATCCTCGGAATGGCAACTCTAGCAATACTCCTTGACGGCGTTCCTTATCTTTACTTTGGAATCTCGTATGCTGTCCACAGAGGTCTGTCAGGTGGACAGCGCTTGCCGTGGTATAGTTCAGGGGTTTGTTTTTGTTTTTCCTGAAGAGCTATCGTCTTTTCGTGATTTGCAATGAAGGCGAGTGGTAGGTGGCACAAAAGCACGCCACATTCAGAGTGCCATTTGTATTGTGTTTTCTAGAGAGGCTTTACGGACAATTCGAAAATTTCTTTTAAATAAGACAAGATAGAGGACACCTCATCTTGTAAGAACTAACGCGTATGTAATTGAGCACGAGCAATTACTGATTTCTTTCAAGGCAGTGATGACTACTCTATGCCAAACGTTGCTGCTCTTGGCATGCAGTTTTGTGGGTTTTGCCTTAAACGCTATGACGCTCACGATGTTCGTTCTGCACCGAAGGTCAAATACGATGAGCCGGTCTCAGCGTGGACAAGACGTTCGCCTTTTCGGTAAGTAAACTGTCGAAAAGTGTGTTCATGCCGGATAGCTTGATTTGGCGGGTACCTCCGAGCTACGAATGCGTATGTGGTCGGTACATATGTGCTAGTCAGGGGCGCTGTTAATGGGATGGGTGATGGTACGTAACAAGCTGCAGAGATGCAAGGCAAGCGGCCGGAGGCTTGGGGAGTTGAATGGTTTTCGAATTTTTTTTGGGAGTGGGCTAGTGATACGAAAAAAATAACCTGGGCATGGGGTCGGTTTTTATTGTTTTTTCTGAGGTCATAGCAATGAGCTTTTAGCCCTAAAAGCACGGAGAGCGGGTCGATGTGGACAACGGTCCGTCGCGCCGTGCTTACGATAACTGCTCTAAGACCTAACTTTAGTCCACTCGCTCTTTATGCTCATGGTCCAAGCGTGTCTCTCGTTTCAAACATTTATCCCTGTTACGGACACATTCTATGCATTAGGCGATGCATTTTCGTGGGTCCCGCAATGGGTCAAGCTTAACAGTCGCGAGTGGCTTGCTGGCGACCCAAACTGTACCGCTACGTCTGCTGAAGAAGCATTCTTGGGTTACTCCAAGCCCTGCGGAACTGTGTACATGATTCTTTCCGGTCAGCTGATGCTGATTGCCCATCAAAACTTATACGACGACATCACTCTGAGCGAGATGATAGAAAATTTGTATGCTATCAGCAGCGGTCCTTTCTTGCTTGTTGTCAGGTAAGCTCTTTGAAGAGAAACATCGGTTCGAACACCTATCGAAGCGTTTCTGCCATGTCGTGACAAAAGTCGGACGAAATAATTACGCAACACACCACAGGTTCACATTCCATGACATTGGGCTCAACGAAATTTAGCATCTTGACAGAAACGAGCACCAAACCGGACGGGTAGAGAACTAGTGCTGACAAACGTCGGCTTTAGGCCCCACATTAAAAAATCCAGTTGCGGATGCGAAAGCCAGAATCGGGTCTTAGGTTCTGTTTCGACCAATTGTTACTAGGCCTATTCTGGCGCCTAGGTTGGTACGGACCTTTTCCCGTTGGTGTGTTTACCGATACTAGGCTAACGCTATGCAGTGCCACATCAGTTTTATCGTTTCTTTCAGCGGTACCGCTCGTAGCGCATACTTCCAGTTCTACTTCAAGCGTTGTCAAAGAAAGAAGAACAGAGTGTCTCTGATCAAAGTCACGCCAGCCAGCTCCACGTCGACGAGTAATCAGGCGCGTATTGGCAGGCGCTGAGCTTCTGAAGAGAACTGGCCTATTTACTTCACCCAGGATTTTATACCCTTAATAAACAACGCATGGAAAGTAACAACACGGTTCAAGGCTTTAACCGGGATCGTGAGCCACATTCCCGTTCCTAAGTTCGCATAACAATTCTCGGGGGATCGTCTAGCGTCTTAGCTAAACTCCTATGTGTCTATTATGAGCCATTTGTGAGGCCACCTGAACTCTTGTGATAACAAGGTCCCCTAAACTTGCTAAGTGGTTAGCGCTAGGATGATGTTTATTACAAAAATTTAGTTCGTCCGCTTGATATCTCAGGATGATTTGGAGGTGAGTGCGTTTTACGTCTCCGTAGGCAAGGCCAAATCAGCTTCCACCTCGCGCCGGGTCTTTGGCTCATTAGCAGAGGTGGTACTAAACAGACGCTAGCCGTTTGTGAATGAACTGAGGTCGATCTTGCACTTAGCCAAGAAAGCAGTTCGCATCCTCCATGGCGTCAGCCAAGCCCGTGAATTCCAAATTCCACGGCAGTACGAGAAGCAGGGCATCAGTGTTTTTGCTTGTACACATGTCTGCTTGTAGACAGCATACTAAACGGAATACAATTTTATTTTTTTTAGATATTTTGTGTTGGGCGCAAAAAACGGACTTCGAATGGAATCTGAGACGCCGAGAGACTCCCGTATATACTCGAAAGTTTGTGGTCTTAGATAGGCAGACCACAGTCTAGCCGGGTCTACGCGCAAACCACAACTGTCACCCACCTACGTGCAAAATAAATGGAAAAATGGCGGCTTTATTGAGCCGTAGCGCTCATTATACTCTTCTGTACGCATTCCAGATCATCTGTTGTTGGCAAATATGTGGTTACGTAAGTGAATTTATAGAATTCAGCACGTATTCGAGGTTTTCTTAATTTCCTTGACTGAAACTTGAGTGGCGGTCAAATTGAAATCGAGTACCTATGCATAATCTGAAAACATTTTTTCGGGTACTTTTGATCTACCAGCGTAGATATGGAAGGACGCATAGTGGCTTCACGGCGTTAAACTACGCAGTGTACAAAAACCTTTACGCCACGTGTCGACCACCAAGCACAAAGGGGCACGACCCTACTAGGCTACCTTTTACGTGGAACATGCAACATTAACTTTTTGCACCTTTATTTACGTGAAATATTGTTCTTGCTCAATACGAACTGCAGACGTGACGCTGAACGTCCATTGTTTCATTTTGTGAGCGCTTGTAATAACCTTTCTAAGCCGTTGAAGGGACAACATAAGGGGCAAAGTTCACGCATGGGTTGGTATTTAATACGCATAATGCTTTAGGCCAAGAGTAAGTTGCGAAGTGTTCGCGCGCGGGTGGCTTTATTAGCGTGCGATCCCTCCGACGTCAACGTGGTCAGGGTTTACTTGCTGTGCATCATCGCAACTAGCAAAAATTACGAATATGGGCGATGTATGCGTGACCCACCGGTGGACATTTGCCGCTTATGAGCTTCCACTCCTACTGTTTCATGCATCCCTAACGACCTTTTTGATCACTCAATAGTGGCAGAAGCAAAAGGCCTTCTCTAGCGCCTTCTTCTACATTTACGCTATGCAATTGGTCGTAAAATATTACGGCTATGCCGTGGTAGGTGGTGCCACACAGACTATTTGATTCGAAATTTTGCGCTTTCCCTCGCCGAAATTGGATATTTTAGACGCTGCTTGATCGCTTCAAGCCAGACAATGACCCGAGTTCTATTGAATACATCGTCCGAAGGGCTGTTTTGTGCTTCGCCATCGGGTTCATTTTCCTCGGCGACAGTTTGATTGCATTCAATCGCTTCATAGCACTGGTATTCCCTATGCGCTTCGACGTGGTAAGCTTTGTCCACAGCCAGGACGATTACGTTTGTATGTGCCAGGGCTGGACGGGGTCTCGGTCTCGGTCTCGGGTTTTCCCAAGTCTCGGCCCCACTAGCAATTTTTTTCTAGTTTCTGGACCAATTAAATTTTCGGCATTTTTTGCTTCTAGACCAATTAAATTTCCGGCAATTTTTTCGGCGTCCGCCTTCGGCTTGCGCCGGGAAAATGCCTTGGACCCTTCTTTCGAAGTTTCTACAATGCCAAATTTTACCCCTTTCACGGGCCGAAACCGATATTTTGCTGTATTTCAGCGCGTTTCGGG
>JNEY01000912.1:30972-43860 GCA_020875895.1 Aphelenchus avenae
GACTACGCAGAATCAAACAAACAAACCATGCGCCGCACTGCAGGGCTTAATCTGCACTCTAAGCATTCAAACACTATCAACCCAAGCAAGATACAAGCGAAACAACTCAGACCTTAGAGCTTCCACCACGACGTCTCAGACTTGAAGCAAGACGAACCAGGCCTCAGCTCATAGCATGAAACACGACTTCTCGGACATTACCTCAAGAGCTTGAAGCACGATGTTTCAGATCTTAACCCAAAGCCTTAAGCACGACGTCTCTGAACTGAAATCAAAGCTTGAAGCATGAAGACTCAGACCTTAACTCAAAGCCTGAGAGTTTTGGGACGACTCACAACTTTACACAGGCATTGAAGCAAGAAGACTCAACTTCAACTCAAAGCTTGCTAGATCATTCAGTTCTCAAAACGAAGCTTGATGCAGGACATTTTCAGACCTCAACCCAGAGATTGAATCAACATGACTCCGCTCTTAAAGTGTTGAGGACACAGAGCTTGAATCAAAACAACTCAGACCTTTACTTAGACTTAAAGCAAGACGACTCAGTTCTTAGATGGAGAGGGTTCAGCGCTTGAAACAAGACGACTCAGACCTCCTATCGAAGCTTCAACCGAGACGACTCACACCTTAACACAGAGCTCGGACTTTGAGGCACGCAGACTCAGTACTAAACATAGAGCTCGAAGTAAGAAGGCTCAGGCCCTCAACTCAAAGCTGCAACCGAATCGAGTCAGACCTTAACTCAGAGCTTGAAGGACAACGACTCAGACCTTAACACAGCGCTTGAAGACGAAGACTCAGTCCTCACCTTAAAGCTTTAACCGAGACGAGCTAGAACTTAAGCCACAGCTTGACACAAGACGTCTTCGTTGCTAATAGAGGGAATTCAGCGTTTGTATCAGGCCTTAACTCTAAACTTTAAATCTTTCTACAAGACTCAGAGATTTAACCGAGAGGTCTCAGACGACCGTTCACGTGACCGTGTAACTTACACATAAACAGGCCGCCGTAGGCGGCCCCTCCTTCTAGTAAGAGATTAAACTTCATGTCGGCCAAGCAATCAATCGAAACCTCCTTTAAGTCGATTATTGCTTGTGCTTCTTCATTTCCCCGGCCTTTTTAAGTCAACAAGGAGCGCATACAGGTAATCCCATTTGCTTTTTTTGCGTTTGTATGAAGCTTTAAAACTTCATCCGGAAGTTTCAGATGGTTGCGACGAACAAGCGGATCGAATGTAACTTACGCGGACAAACATGTCAAAGCAAGAGCGCTCTGACCATGCACCGGCGGACACGCACAGGCGAAAAGCCGCACAAATGCACCGCCTGCGGAAGGCGTTTTCCTGCAAGGCTTCCTTAACCTTACATTTGCGGATTCGTGGCGTACCGGACCAAAAATTTCGGAGGGGGGGGGGGCTCAGGGGCTGGGGGGGGGGGTGGCCCACTAGTGGTAGACGCGCTCCCAGCTGCACAGTCGAAATTGAAAATTTCGCCATTTCGAGGGGCGCAAGCCCGGCGCGAAGCCGTACAAATGTTCGCATTGCGACTCTGCTTCCGTTTCGTCGTCAGAGCTTGCCAGACATCGACGATGCATACACACTGACGCTAGACTCTACGTTTGCAACGTGTGCACAAAGCGCTTTAAGGAAGCGGAAAAGCTCCATCGACACACCCGGATTCATACTGACGCAAAGCCCTTTAAGTGGGACATTTGCGACGAACGCTTCCGCGAGTCATGGCATCTAAAGACTCATATTCGCCGACATACGGGCGAGAAGCCTTTTGAATGCAATCGGTGCGGGAAGTGTTTCGTTACATCGACGGATTTAACAGTTCACGCACGAACACATACTGGGGAGAAGGCGTACAGTTGTACCTATTGCAGCAAAATGTTCCGCCACGTAGGTCACTTAAAATCGCACGAACGGACGCACACTGGCGAGAAGCCGTATAAGTGTAGGACGTGCGAAAAATCTTTCACCACGTCGTCATATCTGGCGCTACACAATCGATTGCATACTGATGAAAAAGGCCCTACAAGTGCGACGTTTGCGGCAAGGACTATCGACGGAGAGAGTATCTCAAAGTGCACACGAGGATCCGCTCTGACGAGAACCAATAATGTAAAAGTTCTTATTAGTGGTATTATACTTCAACTGCATTGGCCGTGTCAAGCGATTGCAACCTCTTTTGTAGTCACCGCTCTAAATCGGCTACTGGATGCTGCTTCACGGCAATATGTGGACTACTGGTTGTGAACTGTGAACTAAAGTTGCCGTATATTACATGATCCCCGTCTATCATGATTGTATACAGCCACTCCGGGAGGGACTAGTGGTACTTAGCGGAATTTTACGTGAGCGAATGCCAGGCATCACCCAAAAATGGACTATTCTTTTAGCGAAGACTGACCGAGTTCATTGCTTCTTTGAACTCAAACGATTTTTTGCTTGCCGTAAATCCCAATCAGTAGAGTCGGCAAAGCCAGGCTAGAACCAGTTTCGGGCTTTCAGCTTATTTTCTGCATTTTCAGGAATATCTTCACTTATTTGATTTGATGCATACGTATTTCACATATTAAGACGGGAGGTGTCAGTGCAAGAGCTTTCTAGTCAGCAACCGCAGAGTCGACCTCGTTGCTTGTCGCTTCCAGATCTCCGTCTCGAGTCGCTGTGCCTTCAAATGCCTCTTGGAAACCGGATTCGCGCTTGTCTTAGTTGTAGTAGTAGCCGTAGTAGGGATCGTACGAGTAGTAGTACGGGTAGTAGGACTGTGGATACGGACACTAGAAAGAAGGCTCGTCATGCTATGCACTGATCAAAGCTTGCTTACCCAATAGTACCAGTAGTCCCACTGGGACTGCGTTCGCTGAACTGTCACGAGGGCGCACGTGAGGAATACGAGGAAAATAGAGCTAAAACATAATTCATATTTAGACAAAATCTCCACTGGTACTACCTTTTAGTGCAGGCCGACATGCCGCCCGATAGCGAAATCACTGGGCAAAATGTGCTAAAAGAAGGAATTTGATTGACTAGTGTTTACTCTGTGGTAATTTATACCGAGAAGCAACAGCGAACTTTGGCCATGCGAGCCGATGACTCAACCGTTAGTGTTTTGGCAGTGATACCTAAATCCTCACAAATCCTCTTGATGACCCTCGTTGACGAGGTGATCACGTACGCTGACGTCACTTTTTGCTGCGCATGAGCGTACATTTCGTGGCGCCATAATTCACGAACTGCGTAACCTCGCTGATCAAACGTCTACCGTCGATCTACTCAGATTGCCCCTACTTTGTGGCCTTTGCTTAAATGCCCTTAATGCTACGTAGTAATTTAATGACTGTACTAACCAGAAAACCAGTTATAACATGTCCACGTTCTGCTTGTACGTCAGCAATCGAGTGATTTAATTGGCGATTGACAACGCTGTTTCAAAATTCGGTTCTTGATACCCCAACGATGTTTCGAAGGTGCGGCTATTGTCGTGCTGACGCCTGAGGCAACCTGGCGGCTGGCTGCTGCTACACTGCTGACGAAGTAGCTTGGTTAAATGCCAAGCTCCAAAAGCTACTGTGTAACCCTGTAATGAGCATGAAAACTGCGCTTCTGAACCAATGAGTGCAGCGTCAGTAAACTAGGTACGTGTCTGCTGCTCGAAGAAGAATCGAATCCTAGGACATTGTTAAAGAAGTACGCGGCAACGCAGGACTGCAGCACTTCGTGTGAATTTAAACATACAAGTACGTACCCCTTGTATTTCACCGCCGACTACTGCAAGTATAGGTAGTAGAAGGCCGTAGAGAATGCTTTGTTCTGCTTCCAAATCTGGGCCAACAGGAACAACGTTAACCAGTAATCCACCTATTGCTTGGTAAGCCCCCCGCCTCCAGGTCGGCATGGTAAGACACTGTGGCCCCCAGAAACTAGCCTCACTAATGAAGCATTTGTTTTGACCCCTCACCTCTCTTCTCTCCTACCTGGCGATCGGCCCGTGATCAAAGGCTCTTGATCCACTTCTCCATTGACATCATACACCAGAAATTGCCTAACGTAACAGTCGATCTAAGATGACATCGGTTACCTATGCGTCGATGTCTACCTGAATAGCCGTGCACCGAGATAGTGATAAAAAATCACGGACCCCACGAATTGCAAGGCGAAGATTTGGCAAGGTAGTGAAAAATATGATTTAGCGGCGCTTTGAAACGAGATTTATCACGCATAACTTGTGTTTAGGTGACCACTTTCCCTGGACCCTCTTAGCTCCCCCTGTTGCGTCCATGAGGAGGGATCGACTGCATCTGATGTATCACACAGTGTCAGTACGGCCCCTAGTCTGCTCGGTCTTGTCCTTAGAATTTTTCTGCCTTAACAGGGTTGCGTCGACCTGTGAGCCCTTGAATGACGGATCATACTCTTTCCGCATATTCCCACGCTGCTGCATGATCTGCGATTTTGCGTCAGCCGTTAGAGACTCTTGTTTATAGTCTTCCGACGCCAAGGCAGCATTAGATGCGCCCGCTGCAGCTGTTCGACCAAGGCGTGTTCTCTTGTCCCGCTCTTGCTGCAGTGCTCTAGCCGCGCGTGCGCTTCCGTCAGTCTGCACGCGCACCAAACTGATGAGCACATGGGAGGGCATACATTTTTCCAAACTACGTCGCCGACTCAAAGGACTTTTGCGTCGCTAGGAACAAAGGAAAATTGGCGACAACAAACTGAGCTCCGACCAGAGATCCCGATCTTATGATCAGTAAGCCGTCGGTCTAACCTTTAACAAGTCGTGGTTTAGTACAAGTCAGCTTGCTGGATAAACCATTTGCAGCTGGCCACGGAGCTCACTTGTAGCGGGCAACAAAAAGAAGGTAAGTCTTACGTCGTCCTACTACCCGAACATACGGAAAGGTAGAGATCATCCGGCGACTATGTCGCATTTACTCATCTTAGGCTTTGTTTTATGCCAGCAGATTTTAAGTGCCGGGCAACTAAACTAGGCGCCTTTTAGGTCAAGGTTAGCCATTCCAAATGCTCATAGAATACCAGAATACAGAATATAAAAATACCGGTAATAAAAACGACGCGTAGCCCGCTTACTAGTTCATTCTCTCCCAACTTAAACGGGCTCTTTTTTGGTTTTCTAGTGGACTTACCGAATCGCTGACAATTTGCGATTTGATTTTTTTTAAATAATTGTTACTTTCACGCAACAGTTCATGCCCATAAAGGGCACTTGTGCTATGTCAGTCCCCTTCAAGTCCTCAAATGTTCCGCTCATGTAGAGCCCAACAAGATCATTCGCATTCTGCTTCCCTTCGACTCTGCGGCTATGGTAGTGTTCTTTTAACGTGTCCTAACCTGACGCATCAGCGGTGCGCATTAACGAGCAGACTCTCTTGAGAGGAACCGTATCGCAAAATATGTCTTGCGATGACGTTATTTTCTTGTTTAATGTCTTTCCAATATATCCTAGCCCTGCAAAGTTACAGAGACATGATTACAAAGAGTTCGCCAGTGACCTCTTCGTCAAAAGCCTTCCGTTTGACGAATGTATCACATGGGATGTTCTTCGGATCACCACCTCTATCCCCACGACCGTCGCCGATTTTCGGGAAGGTTTTGTATGCTAAGCAGAGGCCTCGACACCCTCCGTAATTTTTTGAAGATAAATAAATTGATCGAGAACGGAAGGGGGTCGTTCGATCTAGAGTGGACTGCAGAATTGAAAAGAACAAATTCGAAAACCCGCTGGCCTTTGTTAGCACTACTTTGCACATGTTTTAATAGCCGATCGTCGACACCCAAAACCGATTTCAGTGGCTGAACAGAACTCGAAATTCCATTTGAATTCAGGGTGTATGGGCAACAATAGAACTCCTCCCGCCAAAACGCCAATCACGAATCTTCGGTACGGACATTGTAAACTTGTGACCTCAGCACCGCCGCCCATCGACTGATCTCCGCTTTCTCTAGCGGCGTTCGACCCTTTGACGCAGCTGGCGTGATCGGCGAAACGAAGCGAGCGTCGTTTCCGAAACACTTTTCCGACAGAAAACAAGCTCTGCTGCGGATTTCGCGCGTCCCAGATCGACGACGCACTGCGGAATGTGGTAAACAAGGAAGTTTTCCAGGCTGTTATGCTGCGACAGGCACTTCCTTGTGCGCTGAAAAGGGCATGCTACCGTCTCCTTCCGTACGAAGAAGGAGGAGGAAGAAATTCTTTTGCCAGACGTCTTCGCCGAAAGGCCGTTTAAAACAGTAGCTGCGCGCTCATTTCTCCTCAGGTCGCTCTTCACAGTCGCTAATTAAAGTTCAGCTTCTCATAGTCGATGAGCGTACATTCCTAGCTGCTAGCTTGGCCAGATGCCGCTGGTCGGAATTCCGATAATGGTACCTTTTTTGCGCGGCCACAGTACTTACCGGCAGCTAAAGACAGTGCCGCAATGACTGTGCTACCTTGGACGACGCGCCTCTACTTATTAGCCTCGCAGCGAATGATTCTTGTCCCGCCCATCTTTCTCGTGTAAGCACTCGTAATCCTTTGAGCGGCATTATGCGCGTGCCCTACTTTTGCGGGTAGAAAGGAACACATGCTTTTTCCGGCAAAGTAGCCGTTTCGTTGTTCGCATACGTCGCGCCGTGTCAATATTTCGGATAACTTTCGGCACATTTGTTCCGAGAGCCTTTTCGGTGATACCCAACATTACTTAAGCGCAAATAGAGAGATACACTTCTAGCGCATCGGATTCTTTCCGGTATGATAGACGTCGTCGATGACTGGCCGTCAACGTCTTTTCGGCGATCCATGGTCGAGCGAATGTAAGTAAAGAACGTTAGCAAACCAACCTTAGATGCGTTAGCCGACATTTGCTCGACGTCACTACGACTTGCCCCTACGAAACATGCGTTGCTCAGCGGATAGAGCAAGCGACTTTTCAACGAAGCCGGTGCAAGGTCGAGTACATGAAGATGCTCGCAACGGCGATCAACGCCATTCGGGACAACAGATGTCCCGCTGAACTGCGGTGCATACCAGTTCGCATGACAGGCGAATGGGTAAACACCATTGTTCTTTGGGTACCCGGTGCCGACTAGTGTTCGGAGCAGGATGGGTACCCCTGCCTGCTTCTCCCTGTCAGGGCAGAATAAGTTTCCCCTGCGTTCATCACGGCAGTCTAACTACCTCTGTCTTGACTATAGATGCCGGCCGTGCCGTTCTTCCGTGCCGTCTTCCGAGATTCACGGCACGGCGCACGGCACCGCATGCACGGGGGGGGGGTCAACTCGACAACGGCAAGGCAATTTCCCTGCCCTTTACCTTCTTATGCCCTGACCCCTGTCTAGCCCCCATTTGAAGACTACCAGTGCTGGCTTTATGCGCGAACTTTCAACTTTTAGCATCAGCGCTGTATTAAAGATTTTCAGGTACCACCAGACCCGAAGCCTTCGATGCCCGAGATGCACGAGATTACTTCGTAGCTCCGTGAATGCACAAAGAACGGAGTTTGTTCATCCTTTTCTTGAAGATTTGTGTCTGCTGATATGCTCCTTTTTCATAAGAAAATAACGTCGCTTTTGCACTGTTCGTGTCCGCTGAAGTGCCCAAGAGCTTCAAGACCGACATGCTTAGCACGGCGGTAGATACCTCTGAAGCCTTGTCGGACTTGCGTGTTTTTATTGGCTCGGACTCGTTCAACCAACCAATCAAACCAAAAGAAGTCCAGCTAATAAGTAAATAGGTAAGGGAACCTGTTCATCGAATAAAATGAAAGACAACAAGTGCCGTTTAAAATCGGTCGCTTTGCTTGTACTTCATTCGGAATACCACTATCCATAATCTAACTGTCGTCTTGTATTTCTCGCTTTACGGGCCACTGCAGATGATACAACAGGATTCTTCCGAGACTTAATCGACTTACTTTGGACTTGTAAATTAAGTACTTAGCTTTAGCCTTGGTTACTAAGTTCGACTTCGGCCTTTTTACTTAGACCCAGTCATAACGGGAGTTTGGTGTTAAATAATATCTTGCGCCATCCGGTTTCCGGGTACCATAGCGCAACCTCTTTTTGTCGCCGAATAGTGAACCCGCTGCAAAGAGTCGTACCGACCACCAATGTTGTGCTCATGAGCTTTGCGATGAGAGAACACGTACTTTGCTTGCATCCAAAAGCAAACGGTTGCGTCAGCGTCGGCTCGGACACGACCCACATGCGCTCAGCGCCATTTCGGTGATCATTTTCGCACAGTTGACGCAGTGGCCGAACATTCCTACATACACGTTGACCGCGAAAAACACATTTTCGGCGTCAAACGTTGCATACGAGTGGGACTCAAGGTCGTTGAAGGCGATGTTTGATATGCCTTCCGTTAAGGGTAGGAAACCGTTACGTTATCCGTCACATTAATAACGTAACGGCTAACGCAACGTGGGTGAAGGGGGTCGTAACATTGGGGCTAATGTAACGGGGGTGCCCCAATAACGGCGCCGTTATCCGTTACGTTATTCCACTGAAGATTAAGCGAAAAGATTTCCGCATTTTACACAGGGTTCTCCACAGTGTCTATCTGAATTTCTCTAAAATAACCTCTTAGGGAGCGTTCAGAAAATGAGTGATTCACAAAAGGGCCGGAGACAATTGGGCCGGGTACAATAGGGCCGGATGGACAAAAGGACCGGATGGACAAAAGGGCCGGGTACAAAAGGGCCGGGGACAATAGGGCCGGATTAATTCATGCACTTGTATGTGTTATACGGGCACAAGCTCGGAAAAAAATCTCTCACTAATTTTACCTGAACCTAAAGGTGAGTACTTCTGTTCATTGCTAAAGTATCCAAGCATAAGCCAGTACATGCAGTGCTCGAGCTATTCGTACTCAGTATTGTGCTAGTGGATTGTGCTAGTGCCTAAGCCAGTACATGCATCGCTCGGACGCTTCGCGTCCTCGCGGTGCGAACCCCCCCCCCCCCCCAGCCCCGCTCTACCTAGCCGCAGGTGATTGCTTTTGGCCGAGATACACTACTAAGCCCGGTGCGCAACACTACTAAGCCGTGTAAGATACAATAACTTTCGAATAAACTAGGTGCTCTCGGCCAACACGCATCGCTCGGACGCTTCGCGTCCTCGCGGTGCGCTTTTTTGAAGGATCGATAGTTATTATTTGTCCGGCCCTTTTGTACACCCGGCCCTATTGTCCACCCGGCCCTATTGTACCCGGCCCTTTTGTACCCGGCCCTATTGTCCTTCCGGCCCAATTGTACCCGGCCCTTTTGTACCCGGCCCAATTGTCTCCGGCCCTTTTGTGAAACCCCGTCAGAAAATATGTAAGCCTTACAGGGAGGGAGGGGGTCAGGCCTTTGATTATATTTGATTTCATGGGGGGAGGGCGGGGGGGGGGGTAAGCCCTTGATTACGTAATCAGCACTAGATAAAATGGCCCGCCGCTAGGCGCCGCCCAGAGCAAATTTTGACTACATTTCGCAAATTTCACCTAAAAATTCGTTGGTATCGCCTGCGGCGGGCCTATTTTCAGCTCAGTCTTGAACATATTTAGACCACATTTGCCCAATTTTCGCCTAAAGTTTTATATCCGGGTGTCCTGGAACTGAATTTTTCCTTCAGTTCCAAGACAGAGCCAGGCCAAATTTAAGCGAATATTTGTCAATTACAGTGGGAATTTGCTTTGGCGGCGCCTAGCGGCGTCCATTTTACATACCACTAAATGGCGTCGTTTTCACCAAATTTTTTCTTGACTTTTCAGGCAAATTTTTCGTTTTTCTGACCAAATTTTTTACGTTTTTTTGCCACAGAATTTTCCAAAACTTCTTCATGTAAATCAATAATTTAACAAGGTAAATAACTTAAATAACCTTCTAAGCCTACTAAAGCGTCCCCCATTCCATACGTTTCAGATTCCACAACGTTGGACAGCTACGGCGGCTTCCAGTACGGCTTCCAGTACGGCAGCCGTACTGACCCCTTGCCGTACCGTACAGCCGTACCATACTGAACCCCACCCCCGTACCGTACAGCCGTACCGTATTACGGCTGTATGGTACGGGTACGGTCCGTAATACGGTACGGGTGCCGACCTTTAGCGCTGGCGCTATGTACGTCACGACGAAGTCCATGCTATACGGTTAAGTTTAGTATTATTCGATAGGGCTTATAAAGTAATGTGAAGGTGGAAAGTTTCAGTCGAATCGGTCGAATAGAAAAAAAAGTTATGGTCGATTAAAGTGTCAATACCCGACTCCCGCTTCCATGCGATATCAAGCGATATGGACGCATGCGCATAGTGGGTAGGAAGGAGATGTTTTGCAAATCGGCCCAGAAGGGAGTAAGAAGGAGTATAGTTGTCAAACCACCAACAAACTAGGTAACTAAAAAGGGGGAACTCTAACCTTAACAAGACTTTACCTCTAAAATTCTCAGTATTTACTTAAGCAAGCCATCCAAGAGGACAGCCTAGGAATATGTGAGGTTCCTACAAGGCATCGCGGCAGGCCATCATAAACCGAGCCAACGTCGTTCGTCATTGGTTCGCTTAATCCTGCATAATAGGAAAATTATATATTATAGGAGCTCCTCACATACCTAGCGGTTCGAGAATGTGTTCCAGAAACGTCTGCATTATATCTTCACTGGTGTCTGTCATCAGTGAAGCGTGCCATACGCCATCAAAAAGGAAGAAAGGAATAAAGAAAATAGTGGGTCGGATCAGTGTTACGAAATAAAGAGAGCGTTGGAGGAAGGAATGACCTGGTTTTGTCGAAAGCTACCAGTACGGAAAAAACCGAATTCTCAAAGCGGAAGACAGAAGGGAGAATAGCAAGGATAGCCCAAGCAAGAGCAGACACAAGTGGACACATGCACCAGTGGGCATTTACGTTAAGAAGCCTAACGTAATGGAGAGTACATTCTACCGGGCGGACGAAACAGACGTTGCGAGAAAGACATGCGTAGTCGAACACGTCTTTGTACAAGAGGCCGGAGAGCCGGTTTGTATGCCTTAAGAGCCATGGATGCCCTAGAAAACCGGCTTTATGGCCAATCAGCTCTTTTCGACGTTTGCTGTGGGGCACTAGGTAAACGGTCGACTGGCGACATCGTTTTGCGTACCTAAGTGAAACGAAATGGTTGTCAAAGTGTATCGTTCCCTATGTCTCGCATGCAGCTCTTTGTTTGAAGCAACGTATTTATTAGATCGGCGGAACCGAGGACAACTCGGAATGTTCCCGCTCAGATGATCGGAAGCCCGTAAGCTGGCAAGCGATCTAATTGGCAAATGTGTTCGTTGACGCTTCGTTTACCAGGCTCTGTCAAATACACAAGCGCTACCTTGCCATGTTTGCTTTCTTCGGAATTAAATAGCTGAGCTTAGGTAGTGATGATTCAAGGCGGCGACAACAAATTTTTAAAGCATTTTTATGTCATGCATTTACAATGTGCAGGAAAAAAACGCTTCCTGTTGCTTGTTCTAGAATTGAGCGGGTAAAAAAACGAGTCAACCGAAAGCGAGAAAAAACCTGCACGTACTACGAAACACAATCATAAACTAGATCACGAATGCAAAGAAGAGCCGTTGGGACGCTGTCTTTCCGGTAGAGTTCGCCTTCACTGGCAGTAGCAAACGGTCGTTCCGGCAGCCTTAGCAGGACACGGCGCTGTGAGCTTCTGGCATTCGCCGGCATTCATGGCGAACTGACTGCACCACTGCTTACACTTTGTTGCGCCATTAGCCCCGCTGCAGTTAGCGTTCGGATGGTATGCGACGCGACGACAATCGACTGCGCTAGCATCGTGGACTAGCAGGAAGCAGAGGAGTGCGACGACACAAACACTTCGGACGACGGAGTTCATCTTGGTTCTAAATGAATGATGCTGGGTGAATGGCGCGGGTGTTACTTAGCCCAAGGCCTCGTCCTATTAATGGACCTTTTCTCGGGTAAGATTACCAATGACGTTTCCCGGTTCATAAGTACCGTTAAGTACAAATTTCGTCTACTCGGTCTCAAAATCCTATGCGTTCTCTGCATTTCCCTTTCTCCTGTATTTCTGAATCTACGTCTTCAACAAGTGGCGCATGCACGCGATACGCGACGAATGTGCAAGCGAGGATGTCCACAAAGGTCTGTATTGCACTTCTCAGCCTACTGACACATCTAAGGCCAAAGGTTGCTTGCAACTACCCCTGAAAGCTCCTAGGTTGATTCACCATTTGCATGCTACGTCACATTTATCTAAAATTAGGCCTACTTGTTGACGTAGTTGGAATGACCGCTTGAGTTTATGGCTCGTTTTCACGTACTTTTATAGGTTAATTGTTGACGCTTTTGTTGTCGTCTGTCACCGCTGGAGAACAATATTTTCCAGAAGCGTGATTCCATTTCTAGATAGAATCGCATTCGGTCTATACACACCATAGGTCTTGTCGAGGGGCTTACGTACAATTTGCATACGAAAATATTTGATCTCGTAAATAACTTTTATTTTGACAAGAAATCCGATCCCGCAGGGATCACAGCAGTGTGCAAGAGAAGGTTGTTTGCGAAAGTCTTGTTGTTCCCTGTCAGCAGATCGAACCAATCGAAAGCAACGTTCTCGTTGGATGAATGCAGCTTCCTTAGAAGGTAACAGCAACGTTTAAAAGGTTTCGCACGTAAGCGACGGAGTTATCCTTCCACGCCGTTGATACTTGAGAAGCAGGAAAAGAGAAAGAACGACTGCAAGCTGCATCACATACGGCGATAACGACGAAAAACAGAAGAACAAGTTAACTAATTCAATTACGAACAAATTAACTTGAATGACTTAGGTGACCGAAAACGGAGCAGTCTTTCTCCAGTCGTAGATTCTGTCAGACCTTGCAAACGACCCCCCCCCCCCCC
>JNEY01000913.1:51191-63545 GCA_020875895.1 Aphelenchus avenae
TGGAACATTTTTCGGCACATCGTACCGGAACGATGTTCCATTGTGCTCAGAGCGTTCCAATTCTGTCATTTTCGTGCTCAGCGTGGTCGAAACCCCCGAGGACCAAAAATCAGAGCGAAATACGCTTGGAACATTTGTCGGCACATCGTACCGGAACGATGTTCCACTGTGCTCAGAGCGTCCCAATTCTGTCATTTTCGTGATCAGCGTGGTCGAAAACCCCCATGGGCCAAAAATCAGAACGAAATACGCTGGAACATTTTTCGGCACATCGTACCGGAACGATGTTCCAGTGTGCTCGGATCGTTCCAATTCTGTCATTTTCGTGCTTAGCGTGGCCGAAAACCCCCGTGGACCAAAATTCAGAGCGGTACACGCTTGGCACATTTTTCAGCACATCGTACCGGAACGATGTTCCACTGTGCTCAGACCGTTCCAATTCCGTCATTTTCGTGCTCAGCGTGGTCGGAAATCCCCTAGGGCACAAAATCTCGGCCAAACTTCTTCAGGAAAGCCGAAAACAGAAAAGCGTGACAGACACCCGACCGACCCACGGAGCTGGATTATTATATAGGACATACCAAAGTCAGCTTCAGTTCTTGGAGTGTTTGAATCGCCGACATGCGGAAGAAGTCGGCTGTCTTGACAAGTTGGACGAAACGGTGCTCGGCCACCGTAAAGCTGAGCTTGCCCATCCGCAGTTCGCCAAAGACCGCGTCCATCGAACGGTAATCGGAGAGACGCTCGGCGCCCGCAGAGAGTTTCACGCGTCCAGCGGTGACGTTGCAGCCCTTCAGGCTAGCGAGCATTTTGATGGCGAAAGGGAATTCGGGAACTCGTGTTGGAGCTCGAAGATTGTCCACGTGACTGTTGCTGAGATAGTGGCGTATGAGTGCGCAGTCGTCCGCAGCCCCAGAAGTGGACGGCATCTTGAAGAATCGCACATTGGTGTAGGGCAAGTCGCGTTGAAGGTGGCGTATCTCCAGCCAGTAGGCGCCACTGAAGCGTACTACACAGCCGGGACCCTATAAAAGCAAAAATGGAGGTTGTAAGGCTGGTGATGTCAGCGGCGTAGCGGACGGGGGCAGTGGCGACGTAAACACGGCGCCGAAAATAGGCAAAGACTAGAGATGCAGTCCGTTCCGCGCCGAGTGCCCATCCGTTTTCAATTCGTGCCGGAACGGAAATCGGCTTGCCAAAAAAACGGAGCGAGCCAATCCAATTTTAGTGTAAACGAAACGGCGGCACTGGAGGGACGGGACGGGGGCAAATATCTTTAGCAAGGGCCCCCTTGCCCACCGCCAGGTAATTTGATCCGGTAACGCTCCTTGGGCGATGTATGCGCTTACCACCATTTCCTCCTCGAAAGCGCACTTCAGGTGGTGAACCGGAAGCCGCTGCTTGAGCTGACAGATGAGGTTGTGAAGGCCACGGTTGGAGAGCAGGGATGAACCGACGTGTGCCCGGTCGAGGTAGCCCAATACGTCAGATGCGAATTCCGGAAGAAGCAGCGGCGTTGCGCTGAAACACACACCCTTTTAGAGGCCGACTATAGTTTACACGATGCTTATTCACTCAAAGCCCCCTAGCCTACCTTGAACGATTCGGAGTGCCCGATCGTCCTCCTTGAGGCGAGCAGATTTCGTCGACCAGTCGAATTTTTATCTTGTGGAACACGCACGACTGCCTAAATGGATTTTTCCTCTCTAAAAACGCTCCAGCGCCTACTCGCGCTCGTTTTCTGCCGTCCCTCGCACAAGTCGGCGATGCAGCTCGACAGTCAGGCGCTTGCGGAAGCACTGTGAGAAAACGTGGAACTTCTCGACGGCGAAGTCCACGGCTTCGTGCCAGCCTATCGACCCCGGCATTGAGCGCGAACTAAAAGTTAGTAATCAGGTACCGTTCTTCAACGTACTTGCGTTGATCCCTTCCAGTTGCCCCATTCCTAGCCAAAGGCTCGTCTTTCATGTTTCGATTGGAGTGGAACTGGAACACGCAAGGACAAACTTTTCCCGGGTAGGAAATGACCAAGAATCCCGAAATGGCGGACCCACGCCCCGAAAATTAGTCTAAACATATCTCGTCCGTTCTATTGGCCCCGCCTCTCTATGCCTGGAGGTCAGCCCAAAATTAGCCCATCCTTTATAGGAAATTAGAGAACATACGGGATTCGCAAACAGCAAAGACATGTTACTTACGTATCTCGGGGAATCGTTTTTCCCTTGACCGTCTCGACGGTGGTACACGCATAGCAGGGCAGATGCTTTGTGTAGACTTGCGACCATGCCTCCGATGGGCGCAGTACACCCACGAAGTAAAGCGCAAAGATTGTCATGTCGAGGCACGCAGGTTCCTTCTTCAGCGCAGTGAATGCCTGAAATCGATTTGTGCGGTCAATACTCTAAAATGGCGCGCGTTACTTCGACTATTTTGGACACGAGGAGTCGTGGACAGCCGTAGAACTGCAGTGGCCTTCCACACGCGAATATGGCGCGAGCGTCAGCGTCATCGACTTCATCCTTGAAAACGAGGGCCGGCTCCAGAGAATCGAAGTAGTGAAGTGGCGGTGCGGGCTCGATGTGCATGCAGAGCTTGTAGACTGCATTCCAGTTGCTGTTTACATACTGCAACATGGAGGCTCGGCTGTCGATCGAATTGTTTTTCTCCTGTTTGTCGGCTGGAGCGTCGTGAACGAGAACGACTATTTGACGAACAGCAGAAGGGCTTAGAGTTGACGCCATCTGAGCGGGGCACCTAAACCGAGAATGCGTTGGAGCATATGGTTAATCAAAGCGTTGTCCAAAGTTTGCCTTGGCACGAAAAATACAGAGAAGAACAATCTATTGGCTGTCAGCACCTGCGCAACTGACCCGCATAATGTTTTAAAGAATTCCAACGAATAGCTATCCTTGTTACTGGCACAAATCTTTAACTTGCACAGCAAACGTCAAGCGATTGCTTCGAACACTCCACAAACTTTCATAAAACCTGCACGACAGTTATTGTTTGGAAAGTTTGACGACTTCTATCGTATTAAGAAGTTGACGCTCTGCAACCACGCTACGACCTCGTGGGAATCCGAAAATTTGGCAAATGACTAACGCTCATTAGTTCTTGCCGGTGCATTCTCTGATATGAAACGTATTTGATGAATTAGGAATGGCGTTTGCAATCCGCAAAACTTCAGCGTCAGTTTTGAAATCCATGTGGCGAACTGTGCTGATTTCGTGTCGTATCGCACAAGGGGAAAGTTCCTAGAGCAGCAAGGGTGACAAAATCTTTGGTGAACCACAAAATGTTTTATCTACCTAGGTACTTGTCTGGAAGTCCGGGATTTGCTTTATAAAGGAACCCTTTGAACTAAGACGAAAATACCGAATAAAAAAGACGAAAGAAGTCCAGTAAAATTCCACAGGAAACGCTCAATAACCTTTAGCATGTTTAAGCCTGCAAAAATGACTTTCTTGCCTGCATGCGTCCACCAATAAACGCGCTCACAAGGCAGAAGCCAGCAGGATATAAGGAATTTGCCGTTGTCGCACAGCAAGACACGACAAACAATTTACCAGCACGCGTCAGTACTTTCTAGAATGGGTCCAGATGGCGCTCACGCGCTGTGAGTCACC
The DNA here is from genome assembly GCA_020875895.1 of Aphelenchus avenae. Taxonomy (NCBI): domain Eukaryota; kingdom Metazoa; phylum Nematoda; class Chromadorea; order Rhabditida; family Aphelenchidae; genus Aphelenchus; species Aphelenchus avenae. The sequence continues at coordinate 54,818 of JNEY01000913.1, forward strand.
GAATCGAATGCACAAACATGTCGATGGGACGTACGACAACAAACGCCGCTCAGGAGAGAGAGCCAAAGGTCGATGATTGGGAAAAGTGTTTCGTCACACTGGGTAGAGCACTAGCATCGTCAGAATTTCTCATGATGACGTGATTGCGAATGCACCAAATGGGCGATGACTGGAAAATGACCAAACACTTATACGACCCTGGTGAGAGATATGTGAGTGTCAGAAAACCAGTCCGCCATCACACAAAAAAGAGCAAAATCTACCATGATGCGTCAAAACTTTAGAGGGCAACGTGATAAACGCCGCTAAGATTAACATTGGAGCACAACAACCGATGGCCGTCAATCAACTTGCCAAAGAAGCCCTGCTATTCTCACTACTGAGGCGAGGCTTCAGGCGTGTCAACTTTCTGTGACCGGTTCATGGCACCACATATAAGGAGATTTTCGCTGAGCTGTCCTCATGTGGTACCATGGTCACAGCATTTTTTATGTTTATGTATGTAGGAGAAAGATCACCTAAGTAGCAACGATGACAAAACAGTTGGTCAACTCAATAGGCTTTTGACGCCTCCAAAGGATGTGCGATAGGCAATCCAGGGATGGGGGATTTTAAAAATAAAAACCGAGACCGACACTGACCCTAAAATATGAACCGAGACCGAGACCGAGAAAACCAACCGAGATCGAAACCAAGACCACCAAAATGCACCGAGAGTTTTGGGAAACCGAGAACAAGACCGAGGTTTCAAAAAATATTTTGTGGCTCGTACCCGGTAGCGGTATGGTTGCTACGGCCAAAACTGATTGCCCAAGGTCTACTAGGTAATCCAACGTAAATAATCCCCGGCGCAGGCGAAACCACCAAAATTTTAGTCAAAAATTGCCATATCTGTGAAAAGTTTTCGCTGGGCGGCGCCTAGCGGCGCCATCTATAGGTTTCGGTTTAGTCTCGGGTTTTCGACCGAGACCGAGACCACCGAAATGGACCGAGACTCTCACATGATATGCCGTGGACCCCCCCCCCCCCCCCTCCCTCCCCTTTTGCGTGCCGTGGAGCCGTACCGTGACCATGCGCGGGTTGTCAATTCTAGTCGAAAAAGCCGTGCCTTTTGCATAGAAAAAAGGCACTGGGAAAACGCGATTTTTGGCGCCATCTGTTGACGACGGCACGGCACGGCTCACGATGCGACACACAAGCTCTAGCGCCTGGTAAGCCTTCTAAGTGGATCTGCGGGTGGGTGATAACTCCTCGGTTTTTATAGGTCGCAGTAAGCGCATTAAGTTGCAGTGATGTTTTTTCTAAGCCTGCTAGTAGTCTCTAGTTATTCTACGCCGATAGTACACAGCTGCTAAACGCGGCCTTTCGTATAGGTCAAAGAACGCATGATAGACTTCCTAATTAAGACGGATGTTCCAAAATTGGTGATCGAAAATAGGCCACACTAGGGATTTATTAGAGCAAATACGGTAAATCTGCCTTTTAGTGTGCGGCGAACCTCGTTTACACGTTTTCTTTTCCAAACTTAAGCTCCTAGCAGCTGATCCTCGAAGGCACAGTCTTACTCACAGATCAAGACGAACTTGCCGTTGCCATAGAACAGTAAAGTTCAGCTGGGCCCAGCGCAGTATTCGGCTTCTCATAGTTTAATCACAAGATGTTTAGTTGGCGGAAACTGTCCGTCCACTTGATTATGTTCGTCTTGATCTGTGAGTAAGACTTCTGAGCGCGCTTTAAAATAGGCACCATTAAAACATGTCCAAAACGGCCAAAAAGAGGCAGCACTTAGGTTCCTAAACATCCCTCTTGCTGGGGTTGTCGACGCCAGCTGGAAATGACGTTTCCTACATTCTTAGGGTATGCGACTGTTCCGCGATATGCGCAAAGAAACTGTGCACTACCGAGCAGAATGCATTTCTCTCCAGCACTGCTATTTTAGCACGTCACGTATTCCTGGATAAGGACCAGCATTAAGAGGAGAGCCTTAAGTCTGTAACGATCGTGCCCGGAATTTCCTCCGTTTACCGCACCGAATACTATGCAATGCGGCATAATAATGCAACGTACCTCCTGGGAACGTGCGCATTAAGTCGCAATGCGCATACCAGCAGCAATTAGTGCCGAGTTATCATTAGGCAACGGACTTCTTGTCTCCGATACTCGTGCTTACCCGTGTCAAAGCACCTACCTCGTTTCTTTCCCTGCACTCGCATTAGAAAAGTGCAAGTACAAAGACGCAACAGGGTCGCAAGAGACTAAGAGACAGCGCTTAACCAAACGCGCTAAGATCGCAGGAAGTGAATCAAGTCTTGTTTTGTAACCCACCCACTAAGCGACGTCTCCTGTGGACGCACTTGTTGCGTTTTCTGAGAACAAAGTCCTGCCGGCTTATCGCCAACGAGGCAATATGTATCTCTTACTTAAAATGTTTTCCGTCCTTTGAAGCTGTGTTTACGTGCCTAAGGTAACAATGTGAGGGCTCAGTGTGGCATGCTCTTAGAGCGGGTGAGAAACATTTTACAAGAATGAAAAAAGTGCAGAACAGAAGATCATGTTTTGTCAAGCAGCTGTGGAATGGGGAATACCACATTCCACCACACCGAGTCTGAGTCGTTCATCATTGGGGGATGATCAGTGTATCTAAGTCTGATTGGAAAATACTGAAACCTGTGCCGCTTCGTTTCGTTGCCTTCATCGCTTACTACCATGCCTTCGATATTGATACTAGTATGTTATACGGGGGCGGGGGGGGGGGATTACCCGAAGAAAGTGACTCGAATATCCACCGGTTCGTTTTCTTCCCCCCGTATAACATATAAGAACGTTATTCATCGTATGTTATGGGGGGAACAACCAGGGCTTCCACTTCAACCTCAGCTTCAGCTTCAACATCAACTTCAACGTTGAAGTTAAAGTTAAAGTTTTTGGGACTTCGACGCTGATGAGTTTTTAAGTTTACACAGTGTGATAGGGCTTGAATTTCGGCATCCAGAAAGAATTTCGACGTTGAAGTTAAAGTTGAAGTTGAATTTTTAGGACTTCAACGTTTGAGGTTGAAGTTGAAGTTGGTTTTTCGGACTTCGTTGAAGTTTAGGTAGAAGTTGGTTTTTGGGACTTCAACGTTGAGGTAGAAGTTGAAGTAGAAGTTCCTTCGAATTTTGAAGCCCTGAAAATAGGGCTTCTTGCCTGAAGTATAAACTATAAACCTCGTTTTGGTGTCAGCAAGCACATACACGTTCAAGTTCGGTGCACACGCTAAACTCGCCCACACCATGCGCACTTTTGGCTGAAATCTCACGCCCACCATTGTTCATACTTCCCGCTAACGTCACGATACAATTCGATACCGAGCAGTTTTCCGCCTGGTCAAAGTACTCACAAGGTCACATATATATATATATTGGTGGACGCGAAGTGTAGGTGAAGCGGACGCGCGCAGTGCCGTGATGATCGCCACGCCGTGATGCCCTGTTGTGATGAGCCAAACAGTCCGCGCCGTGTACATTAAAAATGACACGACAAAACCATGGCATTTTTGGCGACCTTTCGAGTCGAGGGTCGGTCCCACGGCACGGTCCACACTCTCTAGCGCCTAGGAAACCCCTAAGTGGATGGCGTCCCTTGCCAAAGATGATAATCTCTTAGTTTTCTATATGTGTACGCGAAGGTTTGTGCCTCTTTGCACTTTTTGCAGCGGTGTTGTCGCCATTTGCTAACAACCTTTAGTTTGTCTAATCCAACAGTAGCCAACTGCTGAACACGCCCTTCCTACAAAGCCAAAGAACACGTGGCAGACTTCGTATTTAAAGCGGACGCCAGCGGGAATTAGGCCATATTTTATTCCTGGCCTACGGACAAGCGTAGTTGCCTTATGTCTGTAAGACCGTGCTTGGACCTTCATTCGATTAACGTGCCGCTAACTATGTACTTTGGCATACAAATGCTTTGCTATGCCCGGTGGATTCATGTGCATCAAGAGTTCATTTTAGCTTCGTCAACTGAAATGCAATTTACCCCTGCCATCGCTGTGGCTCTACTCACGTTCGCCTCGGAAATGTCCGTCGTACGATGCCGCGTTCTGTCAACGACATCAGTAACCGTACCAGACGTCCATCCTGCAGAACTTGCACATCACTTAAGGTAAGCACTATGACCGTTTTACGCCGACCACAAGATTTTTGCCGATTTTTGCATTATGTTCATTAATCTACGTTTCAGAAGACATCGCTTGCACCGCCATCTGCAGGAGGTTTCGGCAGTGACTGAGAAGCCCAGTACGTCCGCGCCGAAATACAACCACAACTGTTTCTTCACCCCCGTTAACTGCCAGCCGAGGACGTCGCTGAAGGCGGTAAAGGTGGACGAGGCACACAAAGACGAGGCCAAGAAGGCGTGCACGGGCTGCAAACTACGGCCAGCGCTAGGCTTTCTTCGGCGTCGAACGTACTTCTTCACAAAATAGCTCGTGTTGACCCGATATCCGACGTTTCCATTTCGCTTATCCTACCTCATACCCGGTGCCTTTCTATGCTGGTCAACAATGCGTGTTAATAAACGTACGATCTCAATCCGATGCAACGCTTCGACAGTTATCAGCCAGACAAAGCTTAGTTCTGGCACGGTAGTAGCAAGGTAGTGCTGTCGCCAGGCGAACAAAAGCCACCATTAGAGAAACGAACGTAATGCGATTTTCAACCACGGCGTGAGAGAAATGAACTTTCCTAGCCCTAAATGAAGGCCGACTTGAGTGTATTTTGGGGCATAAAAATGCTTTGCCTCGGAGTGCTAAGTGCCCTCAAGAATGCTTTGCTGTAATTTGTTTGCTCAAAAGACGTCAGTAACGCTTCGTCTATGAAACTTTACTTTTGCTCATACTGCCAACACTTAAGGGCTACCGTATTTCCTCGACAATATTTAGGATTACCTATCGTTTTGATTGAACAGCGTTGATGTGTTTGCCTACACTATGCATGATCACTGTTTTTTTGCTCAGAGAATAACGTGCTGAAAGTCACGTATCTCTCATGCTTCAATCTACTTTGATCCCTTTTGCGGAAAAAGCTCCTTGCATACGCTGTTGGTTTGTCGTATGTAGGCAACGAAAAAACGCAAAAGGATACTTTGAATGATCTTCTAAAAAACGGACCTTCTGGGAAGTGCTGGTAGGAAGTAAACGACTGTTTGAGTGCGAAGTTTATCGCAGATAGACGTGAAGAGCAGCTAAATAATAATCCGAAACAGGGAAGTTTATATCCGGAGGGATGCCAAGTTCAGTGTAACACAGGACGTGACCTTGCTGGCCCTCGTGACCTTAACAAACAATAATATGGACCCAAAATAAGTGACTTTCAGTAAGGGCTGTCGAACGTCATTGCACTAATCCTTGAATCGTTAAAAGGTTGAACCTTTTTTCGCCTCCAGACCTTTCAGTGCCGACATTCGGTCGCTCGTATTTTTCCACTTTGAGGAAACTCCCGATAAGAAGTTCCCGCAGAAATGTTTAAGGAGATGACACGCCGACGAACGCTTTTTTTAATTATGTGACTTGGCTCCGGAAAATAGTCCACATCAGTTTCAAAAACCAGTCTGCTAGAATTTGGACAATGTACGCCTACACGGTTGCTTGGCATTAGCGTTCGGCGGTGTTAACATAGAATTTTTTTGCTCTTTTAAGCAGCTTAACGTGCACTAACGCAAAGAACCCTTTCAGGCTAAACTATGCTGACGGTAAGACTCTCAACAAAACTAGCCTAAGAAGATCTCAATATCTGAATCGACGTGGAATTTTGGCAATTTTTTGCTTCGAAATCGCTCGTAGGTTTCGAACGCAGATCGGAATCGGAATCCGCACCGGAGCTGAAGATAGCACAGCACTTGAGTGATAGTGATTCCAATGTCCTGCCGCTGCCTACATAGCCTGTTAACACGCGTCATAGACCGCAAGTCCACAGTCAGCTTAAACTTTTTTGCTTTTTGCAAGTACAAGGCGTCTGGTCAAAGGAGGACCCTGATTTCCGGATTCAACGCACCGTAGGCTACAACACATGCTTTTCATCTTCGTCGTGCAAAGTTCGTCGACTAGAGGGATTTAAATGATGTGTGTGTGTCTGTGCCAAGAGCAGCCAGACCAGTCCTGACCGTCTGCAGTGGTGGACGTTTAGCTGGAGATAACACGTGGCAGGTAGTACTCCAGACTCGTCTAGTCTATATCTGTTTATGTAAACTAAGGATCAAAGACCCATCTGAAGAACAAATAGTGAGTAAACCCATAAAGTCAGGCTTTTTGAGTGACGCTAGCAGAAGCCGGCAAAAGTACTTTTCGATCCCCCATACTGGTAGAGACTGGCACTGCATGGCACGAGTGCTTGAAATTGTAGCGCTTATTATGTTGTTTTAAGTCCGGCATTATAAGTAGACGTCGCCGCCGCATTCTCGGATTCTTCAAGAGTACCGAGAATGTCTCTGAACGGGTTTAGGCTTGAAGGACTATCCGAGGTAATCCTAAGGGCTTTCGGAGTTCGAAATTCCATATACAGCGAGCATACTGATCTTAGCAAAGGCAAAACACTGTTGTCCGATGTTGTCACATCCTATCAACGCAACAGACCGTTGCCGAACCGGATCAATTTGTGTCTACAGAGGGCGAAAGAGTTTGATGTCGGTATTGAAATATTACGAGACTTGTTAAACGTGCGAAAGTTAGCCTTGATGGTCGGGCCATGTAGGTACGTGTCGCATGGTTGGGCGGTCCCCGGGCCGGGGATTCCGGTCACGACACTGGCCCGGTTTCAAAATTTGATAAGTCCCGGTCTCGGTTCCGCTCTCGGAGCGCAAAGAAAGTCACCGAACCCTGCCGTGTCGATTTGGCCCTCTCAGCTGCCCAGCATAGCGTCCTGAAGTGGACGCCGAAGGCCCTCTTGGTAAGAACTATACGCCGAGAGATCTCGGACACGTTGGCAAGACGAAGCAGTGAACATCTCCTTGATGTGCTCCTGTGCTCGAAGCGACTATCCGATTCCCTCAGGATGGGGTTTACAGGTTCAGCAGCAAGTGTTATTCTGCATTACGCGCAACGTTCTTTTGCCAATTCCTGGCATTACTCACTGTACTAGCGCCATTACACAGGGCGTCATAACTTTATTAGCCCTTAAGATGTAAGCACGGCACAGATTAGCATCTCTTTGACTCTACGTAACTTATTGTGGTCTAACTTTGGAACCGTTAGGAGTCGTCAATGCGCTCGAGCGAGGCATTTTAAGGTCACTACTCATAATCTGTGATCTTGTTCCACGCATAACAGGCTTAGCGAGGTCTCCGTGCGTCCTTGAACTCTGGCGGCAACGCTGATTCTAAGCTTTGGAATTCGGAAGGCGTCTGGCCTTAAGGCAACTGAAGGGAACAACGCGATGTTTCTGGAACCGGCAGAACGTCGTCGTCGACAATATCACTTTGAGACGACTAAATAGCGTCCCGCATGTAACGCTTTGTAACTGTGCTATAGACATTCCAAGACACCGTCTATGGCAACGTGCCAGTATCCAGTGCTCGACCATTACCACTTTTTCGGACCATTACCATTACCATTACCATTACTTCAATTTGTAAGCATTACCAATACCAACCATTACCATTACCCACTAGCCCATTTTGGAAGCATTACCATTACCACCATTACCCCCTACCATTACCTGCAAGTTGTTTTTCGGCGATTATTCCTACTCTAAGGTCGCAGATGGGTATGTTTTGGTGTTCATGACAAAGTATAGTCTCTGTCTACGGATATTTACGTCGTTCAAGCGCCTCGCGAACGGTTCTGCGTAGGCATGCTCGCTAAGGAGCGTCCAGCTAAAGCGCCATGTCAGGGGGAGAGGCGGCTTCAACCTGCGTGACCAGACGTGACGAGACTGGGGATTTGGAGGGCTTGACGTCAGGCTAAGCACTAGAAAAAATGGCCTAGGTGGCGACCAACGAATTTTTCACCATACTTTTGAAATCAGGGATGGGCGGAAATTCTTTCGACGACCGGGACCGGGACTGGTACCGGGACCAAAACCACCGGTAGACCGGGATCGGGACCGGCACCGGTACGGGACATTGTCCTGTTTTGAGCTGCATATTTGCGAATACCGTATTCCTTCGAATAGAGCCCCTGGGGCTCTATTTCTCGTAAGGTATTTTCTCAGAAAAAAGTTAATTTTGAAAATTATTTTAAATTTTATTTGTCATCAGTAAGACTCGCCCTCTGTTCTAAAAATCTTATTTTATCCTTATCTATCCGCATATGGCCTTAGATTTGAAGTTCTCATACCCCAGATGGGGATCTAGAACCTTGGGGGTGGGGCTCTATTCGAGGTGGGGCTATATTCGAAGAAATACGGGTCTATCCCAACTGGCCCCACGCCCACCCATTGTACTGGGCCTTGGCTCGCATTTAGAATGACATAGCTACAAACCATCAAATATGACTTTGTGGCCAAAATGGCACCAGAATACAGAGAGGTTAAGAAGCCCGCCGCAGGCGACAACAACTGAATTTTAAGCAAAAAATTGACCAAATATGATGAAGATTTACGTTGGCATCGCTGCCGGCATTGGCATTTTATCTAGTATATAAAGTGATAATTACCATTACCACTTTTTCGGACTATTACCATTACCATTACATTACCCACTGAGCGATTTTGGAAGCATTACCATTACCAACCATTACCATTACCCACTGAGCCGA
>JNEY01000914.1:0-31920 GCA_020875895.1 Aphelenchus avenae
ATTTTGGTAGCAGCGAGTGGTTTCCTTTCTTTGGGATTAGTACGCATCAAGTTTTAACAAAACAAAAAAAAGGTTTATAAAACAAAAAAAAAAACATAGAACAAAAATGTTCGGAAGCAAAATTGACATGGCAAAGTTTCTGCTGTGTCCGGAAGCGTCGGTGTTCAACAAGAGATACGTTCCGTTTTCGCAGATTGCATCGGAGGACGATCGCTTGAGGCAGCCGGTGGCTTATAAGTTGTCGCGGAGGGTCAACGCTCAGCTTGGATACGTCGAGGCTGACCTTCGAGAAGAGATATGCGCACTGAAGGGGCAGGTCAGGGAAGTAATTGACCAAATAAACAATCACTTTGAGACAATGTCCTCGCGCATAGATAAGGTAACCCGTTCGGAAGCACCGAAGGGTTCAGAGGGAAAGTACATGAAGATCTGCTTCATGTCCGACGAAGAGACCTCTCCAGAGCAAAACAGGGGAAGGTCTGCTTCGTATAGTGGCGGTACGGATAGTAAGAATGCGCGCAAAGTTCTAGAAGAGGCGCGCCAAGAGATGAACAAAGTACGCTTTGAGAAGGCTAAGCAAGAAGAGAGGAAGGAGATTAACGTTCTGGATTTCTTGGACGGCCCGAGCGTTTGGACAGCGGTCAAAAAGTTCTCCGGGACGGAGGATGAACCGTTCAGCCGATGGATCGTTCAGATGGAGGACCGGTTCGACTTGGCCGAAGCAGCCTTTAACGATGCTCAAAAGATTGCGCGAGTGAAAATCTTTTTGAGAGGCGCAGCGCGCAGCTACTTTGATGAATTGCCGGCAGCAGCGAAGGCAGACTATGCGCGGATGAAGGCAGCACTTTCGGATCGGTTCGCGTCTACGGCGTCGAAGCCGTTGGCCAATCAGAAATTATCCGCAATTCAGCAGCGAAAGGGCGAAAACGTTTTGGAATACGCTGAGCGTGTAAGAAAGCTGGTTGAGACGGCAACGGCCGGCGAAGCAGCAGCTGTGAAGTCACATAGACTTCTGCACGACTTCATCAGAGGCCTCGAACCTGCGGTTAGGATCATGGTGAAGAAGGACGACCCAGACACCTATGAGAAAGCAGTGGAGAAAGCGCGCAAGTTCGAATCCCTACTTGAAGAAGAAGGCAGGTTGATGAATGCGGCAGAGATAAACCGCATCGAAGTTACTCCGGAAAAGAGTGAGGGAGACAAAGTGAGAGACGAGGTCTCTCGACTGACGCAGATGATCGGCACTTTGGCACAGAAAGTGAATGAAGCACAAAGGGGACCGATACAAGCACAAATGCAGATGTACCGAGACACGAGGAATCCGGATGGGAAGATGGTCTGTAACCATTGCGGGCGTACGGGACATCGAATGGCAAATTGTTTTAGAAGGCGGGATGGTCTTCCTCCCATACAACCCAGGAGGGAAAGACAGAATCCACAGGGAAACTGGTCTCCTCAATACGGGCAGAGGGAAATAAATGTGCTAGACACACTCGGATTAATCTCTTATCGGTCGATAAAACAGTTCTCGGGCACGGATGATGAACCATTCGAAGATTGGGTGAGACAGCTCGACGACTCCTTCGAACTAGCTGAGACTCCGTTGGACGAAGCACAGAAGGCGGCACGCCTGAAGTATTTCCTCACTGGTGCGGCTCGAAGCTTCTTTGACGATCTGCCTGATCCGCATCATGAAGACTACAGTAGTTCAGTAGCACGTTTGAAGGCAAGGTTTGATGGCAAGACGGCTAGGTCGCTGGCCAACCAGAAATTATGCAGCATAAGTCAGAGACCGAATGAGACGGTGACAAAGTATGCTGAACGCGTGAGAGAGTTAGTTCATGCGGCAACGAGAGGCTTGGATGGCGCGATCAGAGACCACAGCATGCTGAATGACTTTGTGAAAGGTTTGAAGCCTGCATTGCGCATCACAGTCAAGCGTGATGAACCGGCAAACTTCCAGGAGGCTTTGCACTCCGCGAAACGCCACGAGATTCTGTTTGAAGAGGAAGGCCTTTTGGCAGAGAAACCTAGAGTAAGAAACGCAGAAGTCACAGCGCATTCGCCGCTAAACGACTTGAAGGAGCTGAAGAGACAACTCACAGAATTGTACAATCAGCTAGTGTCCTTGCAGGGCTCCTGCTATGCACAGCCCGTGAATGACAACCGTCGGTATATAGAACGGCGTGATAGAAGCAGGGAACAGCGGTTCCAAGGTCAAGCCAGGTGGAACGCCATTCCCACGAGAGCACAAGAAAATAGAATCGGGGATGGGAAGTGCTTTAAGTGCAATCAGGAAGGCCATTGGGCTCGAGATTGCCGCGAGAAGCCCTTGAGCACAAGATTTCCGCAAAGAAAGCCTTATGCAGCGAATAGAGACGGGGCACAGGAAAGGAACAACTCTTATAATGGGAGACTTACCGGCGCTAATGCCACTCCGTTGGGCACAATCAGGCCGCTGACGGAGAGTCCGGCGATGCCTCCTGCGAAAGGAGCAATCAATACTTTGAGCGCAGGTAAGGACTTTAGTGAGCCAAAAAGTTCCCCAATCACCTTCACGAGGCCGTCGCCTGAGCAATGGCAGTTCCGACCGGGGATGGGTATGAAGCCTAGCAAGCAAATCAATGTCATGGAAAGAAATGATTCTTTTCAGGTCAGGACTCGCGGCACGAAGGGGCTGAAGCAGGCGCTAGCTGGACTCGTGTTCATCTGCACCATGGTGAGTATCTTTGCGCAGACGAATATGACAAGCGTAGGTTCAGCGATGATCTGTCACCCGAACGCAAGCAGCCAGCTATGGAAGATGCCCTCTAAACACGCGTGCCAGGTAAGGATCGACAATGACCGAGAAAAGGCATTACTGGCAACGATAGACATATTTCAGCCAAATGTTAAGAGGTATGAGACGACGGCGTTTCACTGCAAGAAGATCCGGACTATAACGACGTATACCGGTAACCTAATGAACCAGAAGAGTGCCGCTGAGGTCCATGAACAACTGTCAGTAACCTCAGAGGAATGTTTCAGGATGCACGAGCACCGGCAATGCGACTTTGGCACACTTCAGGATCGTTCAGGCATCTGGATGACCGACGACGTGCCAGCGGCTGACGATCGATGGTGGGTATTTGCACTTACCGAGAAGAAAGTAGAGACAAGAAATTGCTATCTCTACAATACCGTAGTAATAGGCATGTGGGGTCGGGATCACATAATTTCCCCAGCAGGCAAGACTGAGACCTGCGCATATACAGATGAGCATTGTCCTCTAGGCGATGGGAGTGTGATCATCTGGAAGAAAGATAAGACTGAGCGCTGTCCATATCTGAAGATGGTCACTTGGAACGGAATAGTGAAGGGTGGAGTCTGGATATCGGACAGTGAGGAGTTCGCGCTTTCGTTTCCTAGGGAAAGGAAAGTTGTAGGGAACTGTGAAGCATCCTTGCACTAAGTGATCAGGGATATGGGATACCACTGGATCAATATAAAAGCAAGGTCCTCCCAGGAATCACCCGGCCCAAAAGAGCAGTTGATCCAATGATTAGACGCCCCATGGCCCAAGAGCAAGATGAAGTTGAAAGTGAGGTGGTGGTTCCGCCGGAGACTGCGGGAATTGTGCTGTCTCCAGCAATGGCCGCAGAACTAACCGCTCTCAGAATGCAAGTAAGGAAGGAGCTGGACTTTAACTTTGGACGTGCGCTACTAGCTGTGTGTGAAGCAGCTACCGTCAGTGGCACACAAGTTGAACAGGCAATCAGTGGCAATCCTACATTAGCTGCTAGGAAATTGTTAAAGAACAATGAGCTGCAGGCCATGCAGGTATCACCAGGAATTCTGGAAGTCTGGCCGTGTATGACCCTTGGTCCCGAATTGGTTACAGTAAGGACTACCAACGAGGGAGAGACGTGCTTCAGATACTTGCCAGTGCATGTAATGTTTGCAGGCAAGAAGCACAGTGCATATCTCGATCCAGTAACACTAATTCTCTCCTCCGTTTCCCCAAGGGTCACGTGTGATCGTGGGAGATGGGTATTACTGCCAGATCCAGAAGGATATAAGAGGATAGACCAAATAACCGGGAGTGTCGTGGAGATCAAGCATGATCAAATCAAAACTTTGAACCTTGACCAGGAAGCTATTAACTTCCATGCCATATTGAGCATGCAAGTATTCCACAATCTGGTGCTGACGAATATTTCTGACGTAGCGCCACTGAACCACTTGGAAGCTAATGAGCTGAGCATGAAGCCAAGCGGCGGATGGAAGCTTTCCTTCCTGCCATTCTCCATGCTCACAGTACAAGTAACGATGTCGCCGCACAAATTGTTGGCCAAGGATGGTACTCATTCCTCAGTGGGCTACACGTAGATGGCTTCCAGGTTTGGACGTTCGTGTGTTGTTTGTGCGTGACCGCAAAGGTGGTTGTAATAGTGTCTTCCATGGGGATCACCAGAGTAGTGCGCAAACAAATCAGGAAGGCAGTTCTGAGACGAACAATGAGGAATGTGGTTGAGACGGAACTAGTCGAATTAGCCGCCCTTAATCACGCAGGAAAGGAAGAAGGACGAACGACTGTGGAGCGTGAGACTGAATCATGGCCACCGAGAGTGGAAGTCGAAGTCAACCTCATTGACGCGCTTCCGGGGGACTTGCTTGTAGTAATGGCAAGGGTCAATGACACGGATGTTCCTGTTCTGATCGATACAGGAGCAGCGACCACAGTCGCTAGCATTGACCTTGCGCCTGAACTAGGCATAGAGACAGTAGAAGATGACTGGATGAATCTGACAGGAATTGCCGGTCAAGCTGTGGACATCATAGGTTCAAAGGTCGTGAAGCTCGGCATCGGAACGCATGAGTGCAGCACGAGGCTGTACTTTGCCACTAAAGGACCTAGCAGGGGTTCAAAGTATGACATCATACTTGGATGTGACACCCTCCGGTTATTGCCAGCCCTATCGGTTGACCTTGCCCGATGCCAGCTCAAGTTAGGAAAGGAGGTGATCCCAGTTGGTGACCCGCGAACATCTTTTCCGGTTAATGCAGCACTGCGTGTACTGAACTCAGTAGTTCTAAAACCGGAGACAGAGACAAAGATCGATCTGTATATGGGTCCCATCCCCCTGGATGTTGATACCGTGTACATGGCGGAAGAGCTTAGTCCAAAGTTGAGGGACAAATGCCTGGCCATGGCACCAGCAGTTTTTCCGCCAGATGAGTCAGGCCGGGTTTCAGTCTTTTTGTCAAACCCGACCAGAGAGCATGTGACGTTACATGAAGACACTTTGCTTAGTGAGGCAGTATCAGTATCAGAGGATGAGACTGGACTATCCGTCTTCGAAGCTGGACTAGAAGTGAATGCGATCCAAGAATGTGAAATAGTGGACCGAGTGAAGGCAGTGCTAGAGCAAGTGAATCTGGAGAACGCAGATATCACGGGAGACCAAAAGGAACGGCTGATGGCTCTTATTGCTGAGTACAATGACTGCTTCAGTGCGAACAAGTTTGACTTGGGTAGTTCCACGATAATGGCACCCACCATTACGACAAAAACCGAAGAGCCTGTAAGGGGACGACCGATTAGAGTCCCGTACAAAGCCCAGGAGGAGCTTCGTAAGCATATTGACACAATGCTCAAGGCAGGTCTCTTGGACGGATCGATGCGATTTTGTGTGGACTATAGAAAGCTGAATGAGGTCTGCATCTCAGACAACTTTCCGCTGCCAACGACGGAAACCGTCTTCCAAAGAGTAGCCGGCTGCCACTACTTCAGCACCCTTGACTTAGCAAGTGGGTTCTGGCAGATTCCGTTGGATGAGGAGTCGAGTTATAAAACGGCCATTACAACCCCTGAGGGCACGTACCGCATGACCCACTTGCCCTTCGGCCTCAAGTCGGCCACGAGCATCTTTGCGAGAATCATGTCACAGGTACTGGAGGGCGTGCCAGATACGACCACATATGTGGATGACATCCTGGTGTCGACCAAAACCGATAACTTCCAGAAGCACCTAGCGGCCTTGGAAGCGGTATTTAAGAGGATGAGGTGCTTCAATTTGAAGATGTCGCCAAAGAAGTGTATCTTTGCAAGGCGTGAAGTGGAATTCCTAGGTCACGTCATAAGAAGGGACTCTTACAAGCCCTCGTGCGCGGGTCTAGAGAAGATAAAGGAATTTCCCAGCCCAAGGACCCTGAAGGAGGTCAGACGCTTCGTGGGGATGTGTTCTTTCTTTAGGAGATTTATAGCCGATTTCTCTAAGTTTTCGGAGCCCCTTACGAAGCTTACCAAAAAGGAGAACAAGTTCTCATGGGGAGAAGAACAAGAGAAGGCCTTCCAACGTTTGAAGGGGAAGCTTCTGAATGAGCCCCTGTTAAGCTTTCCGGACTACAACAAGCCGTTTCACTTGTTCACTGATGCCAGCCAGGTGGCAATGGCAGGGGTACTTATGCAGAGAGATGAGGAAGTCAAGGCATACCGAGCAGTCAGCTATTGTTCGCGGACAATGAGTGAGACTGAGCGAAGGCTGCCGGCAGTGCATGCAGAACTAGGAGCGATAGTTCATGCCCTGAGAGCATTCCGTGGATATATATATGGTGCGAAGTTGATAATTCACACTGACCATAGCCCGTTGACGTTCCTCATGAAGCAGAGCGAGACGAACCCCAAACTTGCGAGGTGGCTGTTGGAAATTGCCACGTATGACGTGCACTTCACACATGTGAAAGGTGCGAAGAATACGGTGGCTGATTGCCTCTCTCGACTGGAGACTGAAAATCTTGATCCAAAGACTCTTGAGGAGCTTAGGGACAAGATTGAAGTACCCTACTGTCTGGTCATGGAAGCGAGCCGACCGAGACTCATACTTGCTGCAGAGCCAGTGGCAAGGTTCCCAGTAAGGAGAGGTGCAGAGGACTCTGACATAAACACGCGAGAAGAGCAGCTTCGGGACGCAGAGGTAGGCCCTATTCTCAGGCATTTAGAAGGAGGTCAAATTCCTAGGAGCCTAAGCCCGAATGAGAGAGAGGCATTCGTTAAGAATGCTGCCCGCTTTACTCGACTTGACAATGGATGCCTCTACTTGCGCGTAGATGCAGCCCGAAGGTTTTCTGGTGGACTTTACCCTCTCGTAGTGCCAACGAGCATGAAGCAACTTGTGTTTGAGTTCTTTCATGCCTCGCACTTTGCTGGATGTCACATGGGACTGAAGAAGTCACTAGACAAGGCTAGAAGGTACTACTGGGATGGTATGCATGGAGATTTCGCGAAGTGGGTCAAGGAATGCGTACCGTGCCAAATGAGAAGACTGCCGAAGCCGCGTTTTCGGGAACCAATGACCGTGTCGCGGAATACAGCTGTCTGGCGCAAAGTTGGCCTTGACCTGTCGGGTCCGTTTGTTTTGACCGAAAACGAGAACCGGTACATATTGAACGTGATT
Source organism: Aphelenchus avenae (assembly GCA_020875895.1). NCBI lineage: Eukaryota > Metazoa > Nematoda > Chromadorea > Rhabditida > Aphelenchidae > Aphelenchus > Aphelenchus avenae. The sequence continues at coordinate 7,437 of JNEY01000914.1, forward strand.
TGCTGGTTCTCAAAGTTTCTGGTCAGCGTACCGTTGCCTGACGCACGAGGATTGACCATTGCAAAAGCACTCATGGAGCACGTGGTGTTGATCCATGGATGTCCTCTCCAGATTCATACGGACAATGCAAAGTCATTTACGTCTGACTTCTGGAAGGAGTTTACCAAGCTTCTAGGACTAGTGCATACAACCTCAGTGCCTTATCGTAGCCAAGGCAATGCACTAACGGAAAGATCTTTTCAGATTGTGCAAAACGCTCTGGCCAAGACGATCTCAGACGGACAACGGGACTGGGACCGGCTGCTACCGTACGTCACGTTCGCCTACAACACACAGGTACACGATTCGACCAACGAACGGCCGTTTTATATGGTACACGGCCGTGACCCTGTCTTTAGCGTGGACCTGATTCTTGACCCCAGAACAAAAGAATTCGGCGGTGATGAAGACACAGACGATTTTAGGGCGGAGCTCATCACGAACCTGCGGTTCGCATGGAACCTGGCGCTGGAAGAAGCCAAGCTGGCCTCCCGACGGCAGAAGCTCCAGTACGACAAGCATGCCAGAGCGCAGGAACTGAAGATCGGAGACCGCGTCTTCCTGAAGAACTTCAAGACGAAACCAGGTCTGAGCAGAAAACTTGACTTGCCTTGGCGGCGTCAATTTAGAGTAGTAGAGCTCAGTCCGCCACACGCCCGTATAGTGAGCGTCTTTGCACCACACACGCCAAGCCGCAAGATCCACTTGGATCAGATCAAACTTTGCGTCTTGGCAGGCGGTCCCCCACTTACAGCTCAAGTAATACCACCAGAGGTAGAAGAAAACTTAGCACAAGCCGGGGCAATAATGACGCATAATGAGCCAGAAGTGCCCGAACAGGAGCCTGTGCCTGAGCCGGAAATGGGTGATGCAGAGGGACATCAGGGATTCTGTAGGGTAGACCCACGTGACCTCGGGGGGTATACAGAGGCACACGAGCCAGAGGCTGTCTTTGACATGCCTGAGGAATTTCGAGTAGAACTAGAAGGAGGCCATAATGTCTTTCAGAATGACCAGCATCTAGAGCAGGAGGCCCCTAGCGAAGACGGAAGCCATCACGGCAGTTATCATGATGGCCACCTAGAGCGTGAGGCACCCAGCGTAGTGGGAGATCAGCAAGAAAACCCGTCGGGATATGACGGAACGGAAGGTGACGTTGAAAACGTAGAGCCGTTTCAACAGCCTCTAGTAGTCACCCGTAGCGGCCGCACGATAAAAACTCCGAAGCGGTTCGCTATGAGCTAGAACAAGAGATAGAAGACAAAACCCCGTCCAGCTGTACATTGCTATTAGTCTCTAGGGATGGCGGACAAAAATGAGAAAAACCCACAAAACAAAGAAAAATTAGGCTAGCAATTGTTAATGCTATGCACCATTTACGTGATTATATATCCTGTGTTGTGGCATACGTTGTTATGCGCTTTATCTATTCGAGGATGTTCTCAATGTTTGCGTGTTTTAGTTGCCAAGCATTAAACACTATGTTGATACTGGGTGCTCTAGGCAACTGCAGGATGCAGCTCAACAGCCTGTACGACTACTTCCAACGCAAGTACAAAAGTACTAGCGATGTGGACCTACGCAAGCGTCTGCTGTCGTTTCCCGAGTACCAGCTGCTTCGTCTGGCAGACCATACGATGGTCGTCGAGAATGCAGCGTCTGGCCTGAAGGTGCTTCAGCTGCGAGACATCAGCGGGCTGACCTTCACCACGGCGACCGACACGCTCGCGATAGCGCGGGAGAGTGACCCAATCACGGTGGCTCGCTACTTCGAAGAGAAGGGCAAGAAGCTCGAGCACCCGGAGCTTCCGATGCTTGCTGTACGCAAGGATCTGCATCCTGACGCATGCCTGCACTACGACTTTGTAAGCACAGAATTTTGTTTATTAGTGTTCAATAGCTTTTTAAGCTCCCGCTGGAGCAAGTGTTCTATCGAGAGAAGGAGCGCATGGCGTCCTTCACGGTCGGCAGCGATGACTCGACGGCTGACGACGACTCCGAGCTCGAGGAGCTGTTTCTCAAGTTCACTGACAAGCCGCCGAAGCAAGAAAGTCTAGCACGGCCCCTCGTTCTTGACGGTTATACAATCGCGAAGCCCAAAAGAGCTTCGAAAGCCTCATTGAGTGACCCACGTGATTTATCTATGCCACCAGGCTTCGGCTTCTCGTGCGGTCGCAATCCCTGCTAATCATTTGCGACCCACTCTGTCACATATACCGTGCAAACCGCGTAGCGTGCGCGCATGTGGTGAATGTGTTATGTGATGTTGCCTTGTTGGTGATAATAAATCATTTTAGGCGCTATGCACCTTTACTCGCCGTACGACTACTACCAGCGAAAGTTTCAAACCGAGGACAACATTCAGCTACGCAAGCGACTGATGGCGTACCCGGCAAAGAATCTCCTGGACCTGAATGGCATTACTCTCGTCCAACCAAGTCCATTCAAAGGACTCAAAATCCTGAAGCTATGCTTCATCGACGGCTTCACTCACACGACAGCCAGGGACACTACGGTGCCAAACGCCGACTCAAACATCACCATCGCGCGCTACTACGAGGAGGACGACGACAAGCTACTCCACCCAGATCTGCCCCTACTTGCGATCCGAACTCGACGAACAATCACGGGCGAACTGGAGTACGAATATGTGAGTCGTGTTGAGTGAAACGCCTACACTGTTATTGTAGGCGCCTCTAGAGCGTGTGTACTACCGCGAAACAGAGCAGCTGGCCGCATTCAGCTGGCCTCCGGAGTTGCTGTCGGAACTCGACAAGCCAGCAGGCTACAACGTGACCCGTCCGATTCTCCACAAATAGCCCTTGAATCCCTTCATCGCATATTCCGCGAGGATCGTGTTGCGTGCGCGAGTCTCTGTTACTGTAATATGTGAAAAATGTTGACTGAAATAAACGGATTTAGGCAACGATGGAACTCACTTCGCTCTATGACCACTAGCAGCGCAAGTTCAGGGCCATCGATGACAAGTTCCTGCGCAAACGTCTCATGGAGCATCCCGAGAGTAACCTAGCAGACTTCGCCAACCGTACGCTCGTCCAGCCGGATGCGGAGAGCGGACTCAAGACGCTGGAGTACCACCGCATCGATGGCTTCACGCACACGAACGCGAAGAACACCGTGGAGAAGAGCGACGGCTCGGCGCCCATCACAGTGGAGCAGTACTACAAGGACTTCGAGGAGGAACTGCGTCACCCGGAGCTCCCGCTGCTCGCTCTTCGCACTGGCCCTCTACTAGGAGGAGAACTGTGGTATGACTATGTAAGTACATTGCGACCCTTCACCAGCTTCCATAAAACATGTTCAGGTACCACTGGAGCGTGTCTTCTTCCGTGATCTGAAGAAGGAGTTCGGCACCGACGGATGGAACGCTGGTGGCTGGAGCTCAGAGGACGATGATGAGGGCGTGACTGGATTCGAAAACGAACGGCGGCAAGCGACTGACAAGCAGCGTCCGGTGCGTCTCCACTTCACCACCATGAACATCGACGATGGACCGAAACCAGATGCAGCTCAATCCGGACCGCCCGAACTGGTCATCAAGCAAGCTCCAGCCGGCCGCGGAATGTTCATGGGCCGCGGTGGCACCCGTCCCTCCATCCCTCGCAAATAACTTCGCGAACGCAAATCCCACTCATACCGTGCAAACTGTTCGTGCCGTGTCGCGCGTGACAGTGAATGTGTATTTGTGATACACGCCTGTTGATATCTAAAAAGAATAAAATTTTAGGAAAATGAGCGCCAACGTCGCAATCAACGCCCCATATGTGATCTGCGAAAGCAAGAGGACCTGGCATCGCGCAATCAAGATGGACCTCGAGAAGCCGGGCCCTCACTGCGTCATGCTTAAGAAGAGCTGCGAGCTCAAAGCGCTGGATGGCAGAGCGCTTGGTATCAGAGACCTTGGCATCGGCGACAGCATTATGGTGGAGCTAGTGAACTCGGACAACCCAGTGATTGCTGTGCCCATGGACGAAGGTCCTGCGGCGTGGCCCTTGAAATCGACGGTTTGGGTGGCAAAGGCGCGCATGCTGAACAAGAAAGCGCAAGCTGAGCGACTAGCCATCACGATTGAAGTCGAAAACAGGGCTGGAGCTCCAAACTACCGGTTCTACGACCCATTCACTCTGTCGGACAAACCACTGCCCAGGAGCCGCGACGACCAGAAGCCGAAGCACCATGAGCTCGTCAAGGTCACCTTTGTCCGCCAAGAAGCAGGCACCTGGGTGGATCAATTCAACCAGTTGCGCATCCCAGCCGACTACCCAGGACATCCGGAGCAGCTCGTGCAACTTCGCGCTCCGTCCTACGAGCCCCTGAGCTGGAAGAAGATTGGCAAAGAGGAAGTCAGACGCCTCTCATGCTTTTTGGAGGACCCCCAGGCGGAGATGCAGGAGCCCTACCTTGTGGATGATCTTCTACTGGCAGGTGCAGCGGCGATGCAGACTTGCCTGAGAAAGGAGTCAAAACTGGACCAAAACTCAATCCTTCCACGCATACATCACTACGGTAAGAGGGCGTATGATGTGGGTGTCCTATAACAGTGCCCACAGGCGATGACTTCATCACGTTTGCGGCAGAGTACGTGCCAGTCAAGAAAAGGAACTCAGCCGAGCTGACCAAGGCTGCACGAGTACTCAAGGAAGGACAGCGAGTCATGGTCGCACCAGCAAGAGACGAGTCAGGTAAGAGCTAACGCTCAATACAGGGTAAACCCGGCTCTTAGGACTAAGCGACACCCTCACCCATGCACTCATAACCGAATCGGAAGCGAATGCCGCTGGGATGATCGCCTTTAAATACACCATACCGACGCCAACTGCAGAAAGGCTGTGGACTGACGTCCAGAAGCTCATCGGCGACACACCGTGGATTCTCAAAGCGGCGCCCTCAGTAGCGATCACACCTCAGTTCCGAGACATGCTACAGCAGCACGGAATATCGGCAATGCGCAATCTCGCCGACGAGACGCCTTCCGTAAGGATCATCGATGCACTACTCGGCAGAAAGGACGCACTGCCAGAGCCAGAAAAATTCCATCTGCCGTGGATATGCCACGACGACCATTTCCTCACGAACGAGCAAGCAGAAGGGGTCGGGCGCATGACGGAAACCGACCATCCGCTGAACGTACTGCTCGCTCCTGCCGGCTCAGGTGATATCTTGACAGTTGAAGGAGTTCATGACAGATGTTTAGGCAAGACGACGACATTAGCGGCGCTCATCTTACGCCTTCTGACGTCACAAGAAGAGGACCTGGGCATTATCGCGACGGCCAACATGAATGTCGCCATCGATGCCTTGGCCGCAAAGCTCGCGTCGCTGGTCCAGATCCGGAACAGGCGCATACTGGTGCTCCAGTCGGCGACGTACCTCTCCAGTAATGGGCGGTCAGTCAAGGATCCCTACCACCACTGGAGACTGCCCGAACTTCTGAGGCAGTTGGCCAAAGGAAGACTTGACCCCAATCTGGACCGCCTGGAGATCGAGCAGGCAAAGAAGGCCGCACAAGCAGCCAAATATCGATTCCATGCACTCAACATGGACTGGACCTCCGCACTCCAAGGAGCTGACGAAGAACCTGGTGAGGATGACTTCATGAATGGCGTCAAACTTCTCATCAGAAAATACAAACCAGAGGTTAGCCATCCGTTGAACTAGCGGTACGAGTGCGGGTTTACAGGTGATCCTCGGAACCACCGGGACGCTAAAGCGCATGATCAACGTCATCGAGCCAGTAGCAAGACGCATAATCTGCGACGAGAGCGGCACAGTGGCAACTATCGACATGATCCACATGCTCTCGACCTGGAAGGGAATTCGCCAGATGATGCTGGTAGGGGACGTCCGCCAGCTGGCAAACTTCTCGGCACCACTGGACAAGGCCTTGCGGAAGTTTGGCTTTGACTCCGTGCTGATGAGAGCGGCAGCGCATCCGAACGTTGGCAAGACGATGCTTACCGAGGTTGGTAGACACTGTACAGGGCTAGCAGTAAGTGACTTTAGGTTTACCGATCTCACCCGGCCATCGTGGAAACACTATCCCGCTTCGCATACTCTGACAACCCACTGAAGACGGAGATGACGCATGCCAGACGCGATGCCATGGAGAAGCTCGGCATTCGCATGAAGGATCCGAAGCTGCCCATCGTCATCGTCGACTGTGATTCGACTCACCAGCCGACACTACTGAAGTCGTTCACCAACCGGCAGCAAGTCGAGGTGGCCACGCAAATCGCGGCGCTGATCGCGAGCAAGAGCGAGAAGACTGACGTGCGAATCATGACGCTCTACTCTGGAATCCGGGACGACCTGCGGAAGACACTTAGCAGCCTTGGGCTCAACTACCCAGTGGCGGCAATTGACGCTAGCCAGGTAAAGATATCATTAAAGCAAGAATAAGCAGTTGCCTAGGGCCAAGAGACAGACGTCTCTATCGTGGCAACGGCGTTCACACCGCAGAAGGACAACTACGACACGGAGACGTTCGCTGGAGCCACCGAGCGAATCACAGTTGCGATCTCGCGTGCGCGACATGGGCTAATCCTGCTTGCCAATGTCAAGGCCCTCTCGCGAAGCAATGAGTGGGAGCGCTTGTTCGACATCAAGCCCGCAGAATTCTTTGGCACACCTGCACCTGACCTCGAGAAGGAAATCCAGCAAGAAGTGGAAAAAGAAGCCACGCCAGCGGCTGAGGCTGACGACCATGAGATGCTGGCACTAAGAGCCTTAGGACTCAGCGATGGTGCGGCATCAGCGGAAGCTCCAGACGAAGAGAGCCGTAAGCGCGGATCTCAGAAAGCCAAGACTCGTCGACAGAAAAACAGTCGTCATTGACCGCAGTTATCTGACACTAACCAATATTTGAGGGAATAAAAGTTTTAAGTTAACAAAAAGAACTGTTAACCGAGGGACGTTCCTCGTACTGAAGCAATGTATGAGCCGCTCGGTAATTCGCTTTACAGATGGTAGCCGTTAGACGTGCGCTTTCACGCCTTCAGAGGCTCTGGCAAACGAAGTTGTTCACCAGGAAGGACCGATGGGCTTGGAGCTACCGGATGATTGCCTTCGACTGCATGGGCCACCACAAGTTCGCACTCTCCGTTCCCATACGACGCATAAAATTCGACAGGCCGAGTATGCAGGACGACTGCGAGTTCGAGCCAGAAGGCGGTGCTCAACTGACCGGTCTTGACGACATTCTTGCGTCAAACGCGCTCTCCATGGGCAACTCATGGACAAGCAGCACTTGCCGCACTGTGAACGCACCATACGAGGATAGTGAGTATGAAAATATCGAGAGATGCAAGGGACAGCGGCTTGCACCCAAGGATCGACGAACAAGGGTAAACACTGGCCACCTTTCCTGTCTGACAGTTATTGCAGACTCATCTAGCGAAGCTGGGCGGCATGATGATCATCAAGCTCAGAAGACAATGGAAGGAAGACGTCACCTTGCTGCTTCGACGCCTACATCCCAGGCCCGCATGGTCAGAACGAAATCACAGATTCGACAAGTGGATCACAACGGCAATCTTCATGGAATTCTACACTGGTTACGACGAGATCATAAACTGGAAGCAACACAATCTTAACCGTTTTCATTCGGTAGCGTAATAAAATTGCGGAAAGAATCACGCAGTGTCCCTAAGGGAGTTCCCAAATGCCTGAAGAAGAGAACATGCAAAGTGTTAACCTGCCTTACAGAATGTCCCTGGAGCACTAAGCTTGCGCGTGGCCGGAGAAATTCTGGAGCCTGAAACCTGATGATCGACTATTTTGGCGCTTCGAGGAAAAGTGGCGCGAAGTGCGCGTTACGAAATTCGGACGCAGGGATCCGCTCTTCTTCGAGGTGATTGCCGGTTCAGAGAGAAAGCAGTATCCACGCTTCGCCATGCCTGATGAGCACGCAACCTTCTGGATCCCGAGTAATGCCCGCATCCACGCGGCACCTGAAGTCATCCTTCCACAAAACGACAAGGTCAAGATAGTGCATGTTCCACTGAAACCAAAATTCTGCTTTCTGAACATGGCCGTCCCACGCGAGAGAAAGATGGTAAGCGATCGAATTAACCACAGAAATTGGAAAGCCAAGACGATTTAGTACCTGAATGCACATGCCAAAGGAATGGTGGAACTCTGCCTGCGGCGTCCAGGGCTTCCCGATCGCAGAATCCTTCTCAAGAAGAAGGCACCTATCTACAAGCTTCGATACTCCTACGCAAGCTGCATCGGCTACCCTATGGGTAAACTGAAGATGCACATAAGTGGAAGAATCCTGGAGGATACTGAAACTCCGGAAGGACTGAAGCTTGAGGACAACGAAGCCATCGACGTGGAGATGGAACCACTAGGAGAGCCCGAAGAAGACAGCAGTCAGCACTAAGTCGCGTCCATGCAACCCATGTTATTTGTGAAACACAAATAAACACTTGCCTAATCATTGCATGTTAGGATAGCCCGATATCCAACTACGCAGAGCAAACAAATTAGACGCATGCGCAACACAACGTCCAAAAAGGGGTGCAATTCAAGGCACACTTAACCAGCCACACAATAGAATCACACGCAGTCAACTACATGCCACTCACTCCAGGCCATCCCCCATGTAGTATTGTTAGGACGGTCCTAGCACGAAAGCTAAACAATTGCCCCCCCCCCTTTTTTTAGCATACTACCCCCTCCCAGTCGACAATCACTACCGAAGTCACTAGTAGCGAATAAATGTCCTTCACATGCTCAATGTGAGGTTTCTGAAGTCCCTTGGGGAGTACTCACAACTAGTGAATGCATGTGTTAGAGAAAGTGCGGTATCAAAACATTGAGCGACACATGCGGCAATGACTGACCCAGCGTACGATTTCTGGTGTCGGCAGATGGCACTGGTGTCGTGACTTCGGCTTCGGATGCGTCGTTTGGGCTGAGTCGGCTAAGGCGAGCTCTTGATCAGGGTAACGGTCGTATTCGAGACGACGCCACTTGATTCCCACAGGTCTTCCGCATCTGAAGATCGCATGAAGACGGACGCCTCAGAGATTGATGTAGCCGACAAGGATCTTGAACCAGGGGGAGACGTAGAGGAACGCACTAAAATAAAGCTTCACAGCTTCAAGACGCGTACTTACAGAGTCTTCTAGAAGCATGGAATGACTGGCGTGTTGACAGCACGACCGTGGAGAAACCGAGGTGATACTTGAATACTTGGACCTGAAATAGAGTTCACTTTTCAAAGTCGCTTTCCGTACAGGACACCATCTATTTGGCCAGATAAACTGCTAAACTTATCTTAAAGGGATGATGATCGTAGTGTCAGGAGGATCCACTGATACAGCAACATACCTAAATGCATTTGGGTAAGCTTGCGAACAACGCAAAACATACGACTCACTGGGATATGAAACAGACAAGAGGTCGCGTGCTGAGCTGCTCAAGTCGTAGCCAGCGAAGCACCCTCACCAAACGACCACAAAATCAGGTAGTTGGTACTAGCTTTGCCCATGGGTACCTGGGAACGGCCGTGCCGAACTTGAATCCTCGCTTCGTGAAGGTGACCTAAGCTGCCGGTAGCTTGTAGCGGTACAGTTCCGTCGGTGATGGTAAGGATGTTCGTCACAGTTCTCAGCTTCACCTAAAACAAGAAGGCCGGTGGGCAAGTCCGTCGGAGCCATGCAAATACGGTTATGCTCACCACAACAAATACAGCCGTAAGTTGCACACAATAAGAAGAGGTAGGTAGACATTGACGCGTCTCATCAGGCTTAAAGCTGGACCTAAGACAGCCACGTAGTGTCTCGCAACTAGCTTTAGCCACAACGTGGTTGAGATACCGTGGCAGGAGGACGACTTCTTTCGGCCCTCGGAGATATATGACCACACGTGCAGCACAACGGAGGAAGGTTTCCTTCACGACATTTGCGTAGAGACAGTGGTTTACCTAAACGAAATAATTGGTCAAGGCACTATAGCATACTGCATGCGATACCGCACGCACAGTGAGGCTAACGGGGCTTCTCGGGAAAGCTCTTGGCACAACAATGTCACCCCTAAGCAGTAGGTCCAAATAAACAAGTCATGATACTAGCAGCTACCTGGACACCCAGTATGCGGAACCGATTAGTGGGCATGAACACATGAAAACGTGAGCTCAGCATGTTATGCTACATGCACTAGCGGAACAGTGCCGTTGTGTAAACATTAGGCGTCGTACGCATGCATGCAGCACCGCCTTATGGACTAACCACAGACATGTGTGCTTCAACACGTGCATTAGCATAATGCAGGCACTGTGTTGATTCGTGCATGCAGACATGACCCAGACCACAGAACCGTGAGTGGAAAAGTACTGGTACGCTTCCACTAGCAGTACCGCATAGACCGGCACAGGGCAGGTTGTGGTACCGTCGAGGATGCATGACTGCGGACATGCATGCTTGCAGCGTAACAGACAGCATGCAATCCCCTAGGAATTTCATGATTCCCAAGCAGATGATAATGTAGTCACGTAGGACACAAAGCTTATGACGGCTCCACAGGGGAAACAACGACTTCTGCATCGCATAATACTTGCCTGGATGAAGGGATTGTACATCGGGCTGAGCATGATGAGCACAACGGTGTGCGGTAGTCGAGTCGTAGACAATACTTCGCTACGGACGACGAGCAAAATCCTCGGCCTGGCACGCTAAAGATCTTGTACAGGACGGATGACATTAGAGGCCCTTACAGTTCCGAGAGGCGTACATCGACGCAAGCTGGTGCAACGACAGGCACACCGACGCGCTCGATTCGTGGTCCGGGAACGTTCTGAAAAAGAAAGGTAATGACAACATTGCAAACATGTCATGCATGAAAATCCGGAAAATGTACCGCATAAACTGGTAGTACTCGCGGAATGGGAAGCGCGACCATCGCGTATCCATTCGCCAGTGGCAGCTTCAACTCGAAGAAGGAACACCGATCTTCTTGGAGCAGGAAATCAATGCTGGACGCTCCTTGATGCTGTGCTTCAGCATACGCTTCAGGCTCGTCATGGTCTAAAAACCATCACGCTAGGTAGCGTAAACATTCATTCAAGTGACAAGATAATAGGCTCTAGCATGTTGAGTAAGGACTTACCTCTTCATGAGTCTGCGTGAAGACAATCATGCAGCCATTGAAGCGGTAAGCGGCATCCTTTCTGCTGGCTTGCTGCCACGTCTAAAAGGTATCAGTCGCATCCACCTTACTCCATCCACAGCGTACCTGGCTGCGGCGTTGAGCGGCTACGACCTGCTAGGTGAATTATGCTTGGGAATAGGATCAGCAAGATGTTCGTAGACATCCCATGATGCGGCTCCGCGCGGTACACGTGATTGTCGTCGAATGGATCGAATTCCGGATGTGTCCACCTCGTGTTGCAGTCCAGGAAAGGGCCTGAAAATGGGAAGACCTGCAAGAAAACTCGCGAGACTCTCGTACCTTGGCGCAAGGTCGAATTTGTGCGTCGTTTTCGACATCTGGAGCTTGCTTGCCTGAAAACCTGCCATGATAAATGCAGATGGCGCCTCATCTTATTACCTGATATAGTCTCGGCTTCGCACTGGGCTCAGCTTCCGTGAGAGAGGGTGTGCATCCGCCGTCCGTGAGATCACTTCGATGCACTCGCTGGAGTTCTCCGTAGTTGAAACATGGAACTCCTTGATCTCGTGTGGGACATTGCTATTCGCAAGAGCCGACGATGTCGCCTCGACGATCTTCATCTAAGAACAAGGCGTTAAAAATGACGGTTAGGCTGAAAAGACGTAAATCAGTGCACATTTGCGATGCAATGCACAAACTCGCCAAGCCAGCAGCAACTTCACTAAGGCACATACGTCCAGGAGCTTTAGTAGTGAATTCGACAAAATCTCGGGGAGGTGAAGTAAAAAGTCGAGCGTTAGGGGACAAAAAGCACTTCTGCAACCTTCCCATTAAGGTGACGTTTGTTTCACTCCGTCAAAACTCAAATGAAATCTTTCTGAAAGCTTAAGAAAAGAGAAGCGTCGCGTAAAAAGAATTAGCCCCGAGCAGGATTCGAACCGGTAACTTCCCGAGTCTGACACAGATACACCATCCGCTGCGCCATTAGCGTACTAGGTAATTAGACCCAACTCTACTCTCTTGTGCAAGCATCACGTCGAAGCCCAGTGCTATGCGACGAAGGATGGAGTGATGCACCGCAGTGGGACGGACAAATATAAAAGGGAAAAATAGCAGGTGGGACAGTCCGTTAATGGATCGCAAGCAGAAATCGGAGTTTTCCGTCGAAGCAAGGCTGGACGCAGAAAGGACTTAAGCAAACAACGCTTAACACGCTCATGCTAGTAGCTTCGCTCGCGTAAAGACTGAAGGGCTTGGGAACACAGCATCGGTGCACCTGTGTTAACATATAAAACAGGCAGACTTGATACGTTCAGTTCGTGTACACGCAAAACACGATGTCGCAAGATCCGAACTCTATGGCAGCGATTCACGCAACGATTCGAACTGAAGCCGATATGTACCTGAACCTGCTTGTGGAGGTAAAGCAGCGGATGGAAGCGATGGAGAAGAACGCTGAACGGATGGCCTTAGAGCAACAAGACGAACTAACGAAGCTGCGCGAACGGGTCGAAAATGTCAAGAAGGAACGGGACTTCTTCAAAGAACAATACGTGAGTCAAGTAGGCGAGACAAATAGCACTAAAATTTAAGGTCCGAGCCCTGAATGATCACCGGACAACACTTGTCAACATACGTGATCTCCACTCACACGCCTCAACTGCCATGGAGTCGCACGTGGTAGCTGTGATGAACGCTGAGGCAGTCAGCAAGCCGGCTCACTTTGAGGGATGGCATTTTAATGTCGTCGAGCGACCTAGCACGAGTGCGCTGCCCGCACCAGGAACCACCGAAAAAGCACAAACCCCTCAGTAAACAACTTGTTTTCATCATTCTGTGTTGTTCATTGCATTTCATTCGAAAATGGTGTCTTGCCTTATTCCGTCGCTATCAGGCGCAGGCTTGAAAACATGCCGCGGAGTTCGCATGCGAGGTAAGGCAAAATGGTGGCGGATGGCGCAGGTGGGATCTCATGGTGAATCATCAAAAGAAAGCCTCCGCTAGGGAGAAGCGAGGGGAGGTTATCGGAAAGAATCACCCGCCGATGGACATGGAGGTTAAGAGGTTCTGGCCGGTGGCAGTCAGGTTGCATTGTCCAAGCGATATCGGCCGCAGGATGAATAATTTTCTCGACGCTTTTCTCCTCCTGATGCGACCCTTCTTACCTTCCACTCATGCATAATTCAAGCAGTTTTATGATGCGCCATGGGCTAGCCACGGACTTAGTCATTCGGGATCGCGGTGAATAGGCACAAAACGCGTGGCAGAGGAAGAATCATAACCTGTACCGTTGGACGACTAAGAGCAGGAGGCAACAACGAAAACTGAGCAAGTTTAGCCCCCAAAACTTCGCCGCTTTCGGAATAATGAAGTGATCGAATGCCCTGTAAATCTAGTCATGCATAACGACCCGCTAAACGCTATGGTATTCGCGACAGTTGTTGCTGGGCAGTCGGAAACTAATAACGTAGGATAGGTATAAGTAGCATAATGCTTCGTGGAACTCACGTTTTACGCAAAGTTGTGGCCTGTTGCGCAAAGCTAGGTACGAAGCCAGTTCGGGTAACAACATAAGTAGAAAGCGCAAGAAATGTAGCACTAAGATGCGGTTTCGGCGAGAGGAAAGGATTGCTTCAGTGAACTTGAACCTACGTTTTAAACGCTTTAGCATGTCAATACCATGGACTTTGTGCGCGTGACTTATGCCGAATACTACCGAGAAAGCAAATTATCCTGTCCTAGAACCTATGACGTCGAATAAGGAGCTACGAGAGCGCCTACGAAAGAAGTCCGAGGAGTGCCAGAAATACAGGAAACTGTACGAAGAACTTATGCTGCATCAGGACGAAACGGAAGGCAAGCGGGCGAAGGACAACGTGAAGCGCATCGAGAACACCATCTCCATGATGACGTCGGCAATTACTTCGCTACAAGGGCTCCTGGGGGAGCTAAAGCACGTTCCGTTACCAAAGCTGGAGCGCGACCGTCTGCGCAAAAATGTGGGGCTGGCGCGACTCTCGTCGGGACCGAGCCTCTCAAAGATCCGGAAGCCGACTGCGAAGGTGAGCCAACAGGGTCAGAGATGGGATTTGGAGAACAAAATGAGAAGCGCACCAGATTGCATAAGGTAGTGGTCAAAACGTGACATAACGCAAAAATTGCCTATGAGAATTTAGTAAAAAACTGTCAAAACAAATTCGGAGAGCAGGGGACTTCATAACTATGAATCTCCGCCCTGGGGCCAAAAGCATACCCAATCATGAAACCAAACACAACATAAGGAAACGCCAAGTTCTGAATGCACAATACACCCTTTCAGTTCGCGCAGAGCGCCGTACGGATGCCAGCACTGAGCCTGCAGAAGCACCGCAATGCGTCGGACAACGAAGATGATGAGAATGCTGAGGACGATGAAGAGGAGCAAGATAGCAGCATGGACGAAGAAGATGAGGATAACGGTGCGCAGTCTGCTGACTTGCAGTATCAGCCAGTGATGCCAGGAGGCTTGCAGGGTAGGAACGCGAGGACACACATAAAGGAAATGAGCCTACTTTAGCCGCTAGCTACAACAACGGCAACGCCAACGTCTACGGGCAGCAGCAGACGCACAGCTACCAAGGTAGGAGGGTTGGAGAAAACCGTAAAGGGAGAACTGCTAAATAACAAGCCTAAAAAGCAACCCCGGGAGAAGGCCCAAACTATTCCGTGCAAACATGAAGAAACTAAGCCCATAGCAGCCATTCTAGGAGCACAGTACTACATGCCGGGACCGTCACAGGCGCAGCATGCGGGACAGACGCAGTTTCAGTACGACCACGGATGGCAGCATCTGGCGCACTACTACAACTACGGACAGGACGTGCCGGCCGGATCTATGGATCAGCCTCAGCAGCCGTGAAAGGGCTCGTCCACGGCAAGAACTTCATTGTTTTCATCAATCCTGCCATGAAAACCACTTGTTGCTTAAGTATCACTCACTCGAAGTAAAAATTGTTGCTGCAAGTTGAGTACGTACTGATACACGCAAATCAAAGAGAGCATAAAAACCTGCAGACAAGCGGACCAGAAACAAACGGCATGCAAACAGGACGAGGTGCCTGCTAGCGCAAATGAAGCGCCACCGCTCCGCTCAAGATATCTTATCATTAATATTCATGAGTGATCAGAGCCAGCCTGAGTGCACTCGGCGATGGCGCCCAACGGCTCATTAACGGCCTCTAATGATTCAGACATGGCAAGCACACAGTTACACGATGCAGAAGGAGTTCTTTGCGTGAACTAGACACGAAAGCACCTCAATTATCCCGAGATTATCCATGCGGCCCAATGACACCGGGACCCTTAGGTGCCTAGAAATGATACACTAATTCCAAGCGTCATTTGAGTAACACCATGCTCCTCCCTTCAATGTTACCCCTTCCCCCCCAAAATATTTCATGACCGTCCCCCTGGCCCGCTCACAACTTTAACATCGTTTTGACACACATAACGACACACCCTCCTTGTGATCTGCAATTTACCATTCGACAACACAACAACCTTGTTGAAGCTACAGCGTTGGTAACAAGGGGATCAAATAAACACCCTCTATTAGTGCCCATCCCCCTCCAATACAACCCGCCGCCTGAATTACCCTCCCCACGACAATATCCCTCCATATAGGGAATTATTGTTTGGACCTCACCATAGCTGGGTAATAGCACCCCATAAGGACAAACACGCACCGTATCTCTCAGTGTCCAGGCACCAGTTTTTTTTTACAAAGGACGTTTTTTTGCTTGCGTTTCCGTAAACCGACCAAGCCCAAGCACACACTTGTCGTGCAGGGACGCACGAGTTCGGGGTGGGAGCAATGCGAAGCAGCTCGCATCGTGATCACGCGTACCTAAACAGACCATGATCAAACCGCTCAGAACGGTCAGAACGCACCTGATGAAGCTCAAGATGCTCGCTGCTTCTATGAATTGACACAATAAACGGTTCCCGTGCCGTACAGCTATCAGACGGATACCAAGCGATAAGCCAAAGCGGTAGGAGATCGACCTAAGTCAGACACTCCTTCCGACCCTTAGCCCAAGGCCGAGCACCGAAGCTAACAACGTACCTAAACACGTCGTACTTAGAAAGACTCAAACTGAACGAAAACGAACCTAGTGAAGCCGTAACGCTAAATACTCGCCTTAACGACGCAGAAACGCTTCCGGCACATTAGTTTGGACTAACTACGGCAAACGTACATCTTTATGCAATAATCAGGGCAGCGCAGTTAAGGTCGGACATCCAAATATACGGCCGTAGAGGTTCTTCCCAAGGCCACGGCACGGCATTGCAGCGCCATCACCGCTAGCAGCCGCCAGTCGTCGTACGAACGTGATTCCTTTGCATACCTAAATGGACAATGGTAAGGTTCATGTTTTCTCGCGACGGGGGCCCCTACAAGCTAGGGGCATTGCTCGTAATTGTCAATTTACTAATATTTTCTATTTCATGGGCTATTTTCTGCAACGGGATGTTTGCATTGCTGCAACATAGCGGATACGAAACGCTGATCAAAAGCTGAATCAAAGGGCACGTGAGCGACCAACGAGCAATCCATGAGCGACATCTGGCGATATCCAAACACCACGCACTCGCTCGTCTCTTCATCCAGACATGCTCTCTTCGAGAATCCGGCCAAGCTCAAACAGCCGCGCCCACCGCCCAGCACACAGCGTCGTCAGCCAAGAAACCGCACATAAGCAAGACAGTTTTCCGTGATAAGGATGTTCTCTCCCGTATCGACTCGCCGTTAAGCCACTGACTACCCCGTCAGCTGTGCTCTGTCCCGTTGCCCTTCAGCCCAATAAAGTCTTGTTGTGAGACTCTCCCTGACCCCAGGCGTCGTGGAAATCACTCCACTCTGGTGCGGCCGCCGGATCTAACTGTTCACAAAGCCTTGTGCTTTGCCAAGCTTACTTGGGAAACCGTCTTAAGGAGTTTTACTAGGCTAATCTGAGTCCGGGACTTAGTAGTTTCAGTCGTAAAGGCTTTGGTGAAGTTAGGTCGGTCAATAGGTCAGCGAATAGGTTCTAAGACTTAGGTTCTGGGCAAGCGAGGACTTTTAA
The DNA here is from genome assembly GCA_020875895.1 of Aphelenchus avenae. Taxonomy (NCBI): domain Eukaryota; kingdom Metazoa; phylum Nematoda; class Chromadorea; order Rhabditida; family Aphelenchidae; genus Aphelenchus; species Aphelenchus avenae. Next base: position 24,716 of record JNEY01000914.1, read on the forward strand.
GGTGGAAATTCTGGGAATTATCCACGGGAAAACTCTGGGAGTTTTCGTAGGCTTTTGAGAGACATCCTCAGTAGGAAGGGTACTGAGTAAGGGTAATTTTGGGAAACTTAGACAGAAGTTTCGGAACTTAGGAGGTCTGGGACGCTCCTTAGGCTTTAAGCACTTGTAAAACCTTTATGGGCCCGGGTTTTACTAAGTGAGAGAAAACGCACGCACGCACTTTAACGCTTTTACTTATCAGAACACATTGCGCACACTGTACTGAGAGCTTTAGTCCGGGACTAGAGTGGATCAGGAACTTTCCCACTTAGGCAAGTAGTTCTAAGGTTTGGAGGGCCGTACTAGGATCGTCTTCTAAGGTCCTAGGGACGTCGCANTTTTTACGGTTTTTATTGCATCTTACCTTCTCCATTCCGACTACAGTCGACGCAGACCGTTGCTATTGTCTTCAGCCGAACGGCCTAAACTGCTCAACGCGACGATGACCATATTTCTCTACTATCACGTCGTCGCTTCGGCGATTGACGCTGTTTGCATTCCCATTTACATGGCGATGAACCTTGAGCTCCCTGGAGCAAACGACGTATACATGTTCGCAAGGCTTCGCGAATGCCTCTGCAATCTTTACATTTTCTTGCCTCCTATCGCCGGCGGTTTCGTGATTCTCGGTAAGACGCCGTGTACGCCACGGCGCCCAGCCGATAACGGATCCGTTCAGGCCCACGCTTAGGTTTAGGCTTGAAATTATGCTAGGTGTTTAGAAGCGCCCTGAAATTCTGTAACGCTTATTCTTGACTTTATTCCTTGCGAAAATTCCGGCATAGCCCGTTAGACATAGTCTTACCGCTTGTGATTTTATGAGGTTCGATCTATCTGTTTAGTCTTAGGCGTCCATTGTCGGTTTTACAGGGCGTGGTTTTATGCCTTTCTGGGCGTATACCTATAAACTGCGCGTTTTAGACCGCCTACTTGTCCTCGTGATGTCATACCGCTATAACGACTCCGCTAGACGCCTTATCGTCTACGCCGAACTGCTCTGCCTAGCGCTTATGACGCTCGCCGTCTGCATCTACTATCAGTACCTTCCACAAATATGCACCCTCATCTATGGTCATGGCACTTTGCATGCTCACCTATACTGCCAAAACAACTGGTGGAAAACGCGATTCGCGCTACTTATCGTCGTGAAGGCGCTCATCGGTGGCGTAGACACGATCAACTGCCTGGCGTTTGTCTATCAAGTGCGAAAACTACAACATATGAAAGTGGTAGGTTTTGTTGGAGCTAAGTGCCGGGCTGACGGCGTGCTTCAAGCAAGCCCTGGTCCTGGACTGCGTGCATAGGAAGGTCTAATTCATGTAGTGCCGGATTCTGCCCGTCGTCGTTGTCGTTAACAGGCGGGATTAGTACCATGCGGGCGGGGGATACGTTGTGCATGAGATCAGGCTAGGTCTACTACCCCCCCCCCCACCCCGCAAGCTACCGGTAGCTTAAAGCCTCCGACCAGATCATCCGGAAAGACCCAAAAATCCTATGGCGTTGCAGCCGCCTGGTTCCGTGCCGCCTTTCCGGCTCGCAGTCCTTTGGGTGTCTTTGGAATTTTTCAGTCCTGATAAAATATCTAGGCCACAGAGCGATAAAGCGCCTGCTATGCCTAAAAATTGTCGCCTCGCACATTAAACAATTGTGATCTCATGTATATTCAAGTCCGTTTTTAGCGGACTCGAATTGTGCAAATAACGGTCGTCTACGAGCTTGGTCTCGGCGTCATTCCCTCATTCGTCGCAGTTTGGTACTACGTAAGGACTTCGTGCGCTTATAGCATGCGCAACGCATTCAGGTTTGGGGATACGGCTACAACGGCTTTCAGTCGATGACGTTTTTCGTTTCTCTCGACGCTGCCTTGAGTGCGTCGACTTATTTTCTCTTGCTGAGAAAGAAACTTGCCGCGCGAACCGCGCCCAGCAGCGTCGCCTGATGAAATCGCACGACGCCAGTGGTTCTCACGACAACTGCCCTCCACGCACTTACCGTATTTCTTTGATTATAGCCCCCTTAAATATAGCCCCCCCCTTGAATATAGTCCACTCGTAGAGACCTTACAAAAATATAGCCCAACCCTTAAATATAGCCCCACCCTTAAATAGAGCATCACCACCCAAAATTTTCGAGATATACCCACAATGAGGTTCCTTACAGGCAGTCAAAACATAGTTAGCAGTACAACAATGCAGAGCATATCTGTTAGACGACAGGAGGTTAAGTACGTACTTAACCTCCTGACGACGACTGCTTAACTAAGACCGGTTTTTACTTTGTCATGTTCCACTCCGTAACTCCGTAACATGTGTTTGACTTCCCCTTACTTTTTTCCGAAGTCCCAATTTTTTACCTCCGAAGAAAGCATGTTTAAACGGCATTTTGGAGCAAGTATGTTTGCGACATAAAAATTTTAGTTTTTGGGCCGCTACAACTAAACAAAAGGGGAACCCCTAGCTGTTTCAGTTGTAACTGACATTACGTTTCAATGTATGAAAAACACTGTGAGATAGTCGCCATGTCTGAAGAAATATAGAGTATATAGAATATGGAGGTAAAAACTTACCCAATTCTTGATCGAATTTTTGCTATTGAAAGGCCTTTTTTGTCGGGCGGGCGCCTGCGGCGGGCATCTGAAAAATATAGCCCCATCCTTAAATAGAGCCCCCCCCCCCTCGAATATAGCCCCTCGGAGAGACCTTAAGAAAAATATAGACCCAGGAGCTATATTCGAAGAAATGCGGTTTGCAATTTCTGCCATGTGTGAAGCCGGTATAGCTTTTTTCCAGACTGAGTGTTCGGCTAAGCGAACACTGCCAACAACGGCTATTACTTTTGAAATATTTTTCTTATTTGACTGCATTCCCAGTCATTCGAAGCTCTGTGTAGGCCGTCCAGATAAAGCAGTTGAAGCACACATTCGGCACATGATCGACGCCTTAGGGGTTCGGACCGTTAGCACTCGGAGGGGCTCAGGGTAGCTCGGTAAGCGGTAAGCTTGGCTCGGCAAGGTAAGTTAGGAGCTTACAAGGTGTTGCTGAAGTGAGCCTCGTTGAGGTCGCCATCGGTTCGCTGCATCACTGTCGATAGCCAATCCCCGTACTCCGTACTGGTACGATACGCTACAACGAAGATGAGTACGGTTCAGAGCGCCGTACGGCTTACTCCGATATGTCTAACCGTACGGTACCGCATAACGACCCATATCGACCCTCGTAGCGTACTGGTCCGGTAGGGGCACGGATTACGTTGTGGACAATGCGTGCCGACCTTTTCTAGGTCCCAAACTCAACTTCATTACGCTTAAGTGTGCATGGCTGCTGAACCTGGTGCTAGACTCGAGCCGGGTACAAACGTGAGCTGCTGCAAGAAAGCCCTAAATTGCATTATTTCAAGGTGCAAAGCGTTCACAGGGCCAACGTAAACAAATTGTCGTGCCAAGCACAAAAGTGCCATAATAAATCAGATTAAGTTCAAATGCCTGTCCGTACTCCCTAGTTAAGGGGATCGACGCTGGAGGGCTACAAGCATAGAAGTAAGTTTGGAACGGTTCCAGCGCGGAGTTTGAACAGACAAATGGAACACTTGCGCAAGTGTTCTGGCAATTTGCTACAATGGCGAGTCAAAACAAAACTAGCAAAAAGTGGGGCGGGTAATCGAGCGTACGAAGAGTCGTCTGGTGGCGTGAACTTATGCTGTGGGCGACGAGTATCAAAATGCTGTAAGGAAAAGCATGAAGTTGGCTTTAAAAAGGCGTTATATGCGCAACCTGCTTTCCGGTATCCCTAGCAAACCCGAGCTGGCGCCACTCCACGCCGAAACAGATTCCAAATTTTTGCAAAGCGTTCTCCCGTGGGGAGCGTCTAGAAAGCCTACAATGTCTACTCGGGTACAAAGGGCCCGTAGCTAGCCGCCACCTGAGCTAATCTTCACTTGAATATTGTAAAATTTTCTTTTAGTTGGTCTGCCTACATCAAGCCAAAAAAAACCCGGAAAATGACGTGGAATCGGTTATTTGAACTGAATAGATTCCCGTTTCCACAAGAATTGACAAGACAAGCAAAATGATTCGGCACCTTGAACTTCGTACAAAACACAAAAGCTACCTCGATTGATGTACTTTGGTCCTCGGGCCGGGCCTTGATTTGGAGGCCCGCGGGCCGGGCCGGGCATGGCCTGGAAGGCCCTGTGCATAGGGTTGGTCGGAGAGTCGAATTCCGAATGACTCCTCATCAGAATGCGATTTCAGACATTTAGAGTTGTCCGCAGTTCTTCTGCTGGGTGCTAGCTACTCGCATTTCCTTAACCGGTGCCTTATTTGCTGTGATCGTCGAGAGCTTAAGGAATTGTTCGGCAGCCGAGACGACCCGACCTGCCGACTTTGTCGGGTCGGGTGGTCGGATCGGGTGGGGTCAGGTCGGTAGCCAACCCCGTCCTGCTTCACGGATTTTGGCAAGTTTTCGCCAGTTTTTAAGCGAAAATTTGTCTCGAAGACCCGAAAATTTTCTGGCGGCTCCAGCGGCGGCCTGAATTAGGTTGACGTGGTCAGTTTTAGAGAACTTTCTGACCACACAAGTTCAAAAATTCATTATTTTATGGCAGATGTACCGAAAAAGTTCTTCTCGCTTCAGCGGAAAACTGAGGTGGCCGATGTCACAGATCCACTAATTTCCGGTCCCATACGCGGTGCTCTTCGTGCCGACATGCTCGGGCTTTGGCTTAGGTTGTTCAGATTAGGGCTTAGGCTTAAGCTCACAAAAGCTAAAAATTGGAAACAAATTTCAAATGTTCATAACACGGGTGGGTTGGCTCACAAAAAAAACGCTTAACACTGGATTAGCTGACATCATACATGCAACGTAGCACAAAGCCTTAAGACAATCCTGAGAAGAGCAGAGCACGCAAGACACCTATGTCGGAAGTCCTGGATAAGCTTCGATTGCACGAACAAAGAAGGAAGTAGAGCGAACTTAGTACGTGCCCTGATTCGATATAGCATTACCTATTTTCTCTTACCGAAAGGTAGTTCTTCATCGAATTAGTACTGGTCTTTAATCTACCGAGCAGGTGCCAAAATTATGGACTTAATTGTCTTTTGCGGTTACTGCAGCAGTTTCTAGTATGCCCAAAGTATCAGCAGTGTTCGCCAACGTCGTTAGCAAACAACACGTTTAATTTAGTAGCACATTACGCTAGCGTATTTCAGAGCCGCACGTACATGCACTTGTCCTAACGCCCATTGAACAACTACCTATCCATTCCACTACTGTTATTTCACGATGGACATACGTGTGTTGTTTGCTGTTTTGGGGAGCATGGCTCTGACACCATTCGTACTCATGCAAGCAAGCGCGGTCGTCTTCCTGTGGTTACCCGGCCGCCAAGAAAAGGCATTCCGCCAGGCATTTTACGTCTTCTTCATGACTGCCACGATCGCTGACTGCCTCGAAATAGTGCTGGTGAGTAAGTGCGTTCTCTGCGGTACACATACTGAGGCAGCAGGGTTTACGTGTGACCAACCATGAGCAACCGGGCCCTATGCCCGCCGGCCCGGGCCGGGCCTGTGGTAGACCCGGCCCGTTTAGGCCCGGTTCAGGGCTCGAAAAAAGGCCACATTTTGGTCAAATCTTGAACACATTTTTGGTAAATTAGTCAAAAAGTCGCTCTTGCGGTGCCTGCGGCAAGCTATTTTAGGTGAAAAACTCGAATGTTGCATTTAAATTTCATTATCAGTCAAGGCCCGCCGGGCCTTATAGGCCCGAGCCGGCGGCGGACCCGTGCCGGGCCCGGGCCTCGATGTGAAGGCTCGAGTGCCGGGCCTCGACTTGAAGGCCGGTTGCCCATGATTGCGTGTGAAGCAGCTTACCGATTGTTCCAGGATGAAGTGCAATTGTATATCGCGCACCTAGCCGTCAAAACCAGGAAGGTGGCTGGATAAACAGCGGTTATTCAGAGGCCGGAGCGGTGGCAGTCTTTATACAGGCACTGAAGCACATCGCGTTGAATGATAGCCGCTGGTGTACCAGCCGCTCGTCCACATGATCATCGCAGTCTCGACTCTCAGCTTTTGCCTTCCCCTTGCGTCATCTCACGATTTGGAGTCGTCGAGCAGTGACCGTGAGCACCTTGGGAATGACGATTGTAGCAATACTTTTTGTCGGCATCCCTTCGCTATACATTAGAGTCTTCTTTGCTGGTGACCCGACAGCTGGGAACGCACTGATTGTCCACATGTTGTGTATGCTAAAGCCGTAGGTTTTCATGGCGAATAAAGGTGCATGCTGCTGATGTCTAGCCCTTTGTCGGTGGTGGTTTTTGATGAACTAGGTACCGAGATCGACTACAGATAAGGGCCGCCGTTCCCGAGATATCAAATGGATAGAATGGCCAAATCGTTTACTTTCGGGATTCAAGGGCTCCAAAAAGAATGGTCGTCGAAAAAATGTAATTTTCAAGAACTTTCTTTTCCGTATAGAAATGCTACCCGTCACCTCGTTGTTTTCGCCTGCGTCAAGCGAATAGTGCGCTTACCTAGCCGCAGCAGCTAAACCCTAAATCGCCCTGAATGGTGTGACGTATCCAGCATCAGTCGTTCCTCAAGATGACCTAGCGCTATAACGAGTTCGCTAGACGCCTTGTCGTCTACGCCGAGCTGCTCTGCCTAACGCTTATGACGCTCGCCGTCTGCATTTACTATCAGTACCTTCCTCAAATATGCCCCTTAACTATGGTCATGGCTAGCACGCTTTGCTTTATCGCCAGAACAGTTGGTGGAAGACCCGATTCGCGCTACTGATCGTCGTGAAGGCGCTCATCGGTGGCGTAAACACGATCAACTGCCTGGCGTTTGTCTATGAAGTGCGAAAGCTACAACATATCAAAGTGGTAGGTAGGTTCTTTCAGCAAGGTCGGGCTAACGACGGGCTTCGGGCCACCGCTTCGAATGGGCCCCGTTCAAGGACCCGTACTTTTGGGTCAAATTTTCATGATTTTTGGACCATTTTGATCACAATTAGGGCTCCTGCGTAGAAATCGCTACACTCGCCTTATCAGTGGTAAACCGGCACATTCTAACACGTTGTTCTTCTCAAAGAAAGCTGGACAACAGCGTGAAAAATTGCTTTTTTTGGGGTCCACCTCGGGTCGGGGGTTCGGCTCGGGGGGGG
>JNEY01000916.1:0-10710 GCA_020875895.1 Aphelenchus avenae
TAACAGGAAGGACACCTTCTAACGCGGCAAACATCTTTGTCCGATTCTTCAAGTAATAATTACTGCGTCCGTTACCTACCCTTATGTAGTTGGATCTGCACTAAAGATTCACGAGCGCATTTTGTTGCGAGCAGAAAATGAAAAGTCAGGCGCAATTTCAGAAATGTTGCTCATTACCCTGCTCTTCAGAAGGTTAACCGCAGCTAACTGTACACGGAACAGGGTCCCGGTACTACAGCCAGAAGAGATTTTAGCGAACAACAACAAGAAGTGAACGAATAATGTATCCTACTGGTGGCAAAGGGTCACAGGCACGCCGCTATGACTTCTATGGTAAGCGTCGGAACGATTTGAGTGCTCAAGCATGTCCCGAACGACAAATCAATGTTCTTCATCTGTTTTCCAAAAGAAAAGTCTCTTTATCGTAAATGGTTTCGTGCTGTTTACGCTTGTATCGTTGAATCAAACCTTGCGTCTTTTCGTATGAGTACTTCAGGGTTTTCGTATGCATCAGTCACTACTGCTTTTAGCGGTAGGAACATGTCGAAACTTATGCCCTCTACTGCTCTGTTCATGTGCGCTATGCATGAAAACCAATAAAACTTTCAAAACAATCATGAAATCACAACAAACATAGTGTTCCTGGTAGCTCACCAGAAAATTTAGTGCGTCCATGCCTGCGGCAAATTTGGCTTCACTCTGGTGGATTCGTTAGTTCCAGTATGGGACACGTACCGAAACGCATGTTCAAGAGAGTAGCTACCGTTTCGTACTATGCTTTTTTCGGATTGCTCTCTTGGTATCTAGCTATGCTCAAGGATGTGCAGTATACTCTGGTAAGCTACCAGGAACGATCGGTGCGACTTGTGGCGGGCTACTTTGACTCCACATAAATATCTTTCCGGGAAAGTTCAGCTAAATTTATCTTAACAAAAAAACGCGGATGTTGTTCAATAAAATTTGACCAAATGTCTTGGCGCCCTCGTCGATGTCAGCCGGCCAAAACAAAGAAGACCTCTTGGCGCTTGATAAACACGTCAAGTTCTTCTGATAGTGTATTTTAGGTAAGTGTTCCGCGACGATCTTATGAAAGTCGGCAACCAACCGAAAACTTATCCTTATCGCCCACATGGGCCAAGCTTTCTGCATTCAGAGAGTTCACTAGCGAAAAACATCTGACATGCGCTAAGTGCGTTGCCCACCTACATGTGGCAATCAGACACGTGCAAATCTTTCCGGTCGTTTTTAAACTTATCGCTTCCGTCCGTGCCTCCTCCGGTTCCACTCATCGTGGATTTAAAGCTCAAAACACGTTACAGACTAATGCACGGCAGTACATTTCGAAGCCTTCAAATCCGAGCCGGAAAAGCCCTTTAACGCTTGTTTATGTCGGCTACATCGCCGATTTGTAGCGTGCGTCGTTGGGCGGCGCCGAAGGTCACGCCTTCGCCGCCCAGTGGAAGCATGCCTAATCCCCATGGAATATGGCGGGTGCGCAAGTTTATAAGGCGTCCGGCAAAGCTCAAATTAGTCCATTTGCCGTACTACGGACCTGCCATAGATCAAGCGGCTGTCTCACCGTTTGGAAAACCATGACGACTTCTTCAATCGTCTGCTTATTACCGTTATTCTTAGTCTTCCTAGTGACGACTATCGAAGGCGGCATAATTCGTCACAAGAGCGGCGTCGCAGAACACTACGGGATTGAGCTGAACAGGTAAGAACTAGGACTATGAATGCACCTAACTAATGATGCGTAGAGGCTGAATTTTTCTCCATTCGGATGAATTCTAAGCCAACCAAGAGCACAGAAGCTGATGCTTTGGAATTCGACTCTGTTATACAGAATTAAGAAATTCGACGGTTTTTCAACTTTCTTTTTTCGACTTTTTTTCGAGGGTTTAGAACCTCTTCCTTATCGCAAAGTTTGTGAAAAAATCGAAACACTTTCAGGGAGTACCCTTGGACTTACCTACATACAGACCAGACTGACCTCCATCGTTTAGCAGCCAAGCCGTCCAGCGTCATCAACGCCTTCGACGCCATCGTAGGCACCCTGAGCCGGAACCGCAGAAGCGTGCCAAGATCTGCTACTTCTCGCCGATCCAATGCCTCTTTACACGGCCTGCTTAGCAGCACAACAGTCAAGCTGAAATCCGAACGCTTGGATGGCTTCACGGCCGCCGGCCGCCGTCGACAGCGTGTGCCGTCTCGTATTTCGCATTTGGTTTACGAGCATAACATCGTATAACTGCCGCTATATCATACGGTGCTTGGGTCATAATTAGCTATTGAATAAAATGAGTGCGTGGAGAGGGCTGATCAGCTCCGGATAGAAAAAGAGCCCTACTATGGCCTGATTCCATGCGCGAGAGGCGATCGTCTCAGCATCAGTGCAGTCATGCCCCTATATATGACATGTTTTTGTCGGACACTTAGTACTACTACTATTTACCCTTACTTACCTAAACGTTGTTCCTCTCCTGCTGATTCTGTGCAAAAGTATATTCGATGTTGGCTACAACGTCCAGCAGAGCGTACCTATTCAGTTGCACTAATTTCCTCGGATCAGACTAGCAGGTGCAACAACGGTGGTCTATAAGCGACCGTTGCGCAGACTGTAGCGCAGGTGTCTGAACGAATGCAGAGCGAGCTCGGCGGTGCTAAGCCGTACCGGTGTACGTTGCGCCTCGACGCACTCAGGATTGTCGGCTTAAACAGGGCAAATTCACCTGCCGTTTACCCGGACATTTCGCAAGCCCGGTGTTCACGGAAGTGTATGATGTCTAGTCAAGGAAGCGTTAGTCCGTCCTGTTTCAGCTTCCAAAAACGTAGCGCACATTTCAGGACGACGCCGCAGATCGAGCATGGTGGTCTCAAGCCATGACAATGTACTGCCCCAAATGGACGAAGCAGTTGAACTTATAAAAAGAACAAATTCCTCTGTCGTTTTGCTGGACTCTTTCGTAATTCTAGTGTTCACTGAAGTGCCTAATGTCTAGTCAACGTGAACCATTAGTCCATCCTGTTTAGGCGGAACGTTAAAGAGTGTAGCGCAGTTTTTAGAAGGAAGTTTCGAAGCGACCAGTATGATGTTACCAGCGCACTTTTCGTATCACACTTAAGCAACGATGTGTAAAACAGGACGAATTCACCTGCATTTACTGGAATATTTCGCAACTCAAATGATCAGGTAAGTGCATGATGTCCAGTCAGGTTGAAAACCATTGCTCCGTCCAATCGAAGCGGGAAGTTGTGCCAACGCGGATGCACCGCTAATGCACTTACTTATACTAGCCTAGACATCGCTAAAATTTGACATTTGATAACAAAAGAGTGTAAACCGACTTCTACTTTTAATAGGGAACAGTGAGTTTAGTGATTTCGCCATAGAACCCAAGTATAATCTTGAAGCACACCTCCGCTGGGTGTCTGCTCTGTCAAGGAAGCGACGGAGTATAAAACGGTTGGAACTTGAGACAGACGAAAAAAAGAAGGCGTTCAGTACGCGCAGACGTCATACGTTGCGTAAAGCACATATTTTAGTCGGAATCGCATAATTTTGCGTCACATAAGCGGATTAATGTGGAGGTCCTGCCCACGCCGAGACGCGCTTTCACGTACGGTTGGCTAAAACGAGAACGTCTTCGGCACTTGAGTACAGAGAATTGGACGATGGTGATTTGGAGAAATTCACCACCCTCCCCCTGAGAGGAGGAATCCTGACTTAAATGGCGATTCTTATCGACAATACTCGCGAAGGCGAGTCATCCGCTGAGAACTGTCTACTAGGGAAATAACAACAATACATCGCACTTAGTTGCCTCATTGACCCCGTGTAATAGCCGCCGAAAAAAACGTTCCTATCAAGGAAATTCTTGTATTCCTGAATGGCTCTTCAAGCATTTGGCTTTAAGGCATATTTTTTAGCAATCTAGTTAAGAACAAGTGCATCATAGTGCCGCAAAAACAAGGAAGTACGCGTTTTGCTTAGTCACTCAGGCTTTGTAGCAATCTTAGCTTGACAGAGAGGGGACAATTTACACGTCATACCCGTCGTTTCCTCCTTTACAATGCCGCAAGGACAAAGATTGCTCGTGTTCGCCTGTGCTCGCGACGAGCAGAGCTGCACTTTCGGCCAGAAAAAAAGCATGTTAGGTCTTTTGTCGCGCTCGCAATAAGGCCCAACGTAAATGCCAGGTAGCACCTGCAAGCGCTCCAGGTGCAGTGATGTTCGATGCCCGAACAGGTAGGTAATCCAAGGTTCAGGTAGCGTTCACGCTGTACCTACGGTCGATACAAACAAGACAACTCGCACCGGCATGCACCTAGTTTTTTCAAGTGAGATCATGGCACGACACAACGTGACCCCAGGGGGAGGGGTAGCCAGACCAGAATTTGGGGGGAAAGGGGGACCCTTACCTTTTTATATCCTATACGCTTGGTATCTGAAGGAGCATTCCGTAGTGCGTTTAAATAATTTGTTTTGTCACTAAATAGTGTCGGACCATCGTAGGGTCACATCGTAAGGGGTCCAGGAGGTGAGGGGGGGGGGGGGTCAGAACTAATTTTTTTTTCAAAATACTCTAAGCGGATCAGCATTAGGAGCCTGAATTAGGGCCCAGCCTTAAGAGGAAGCTTACAGTAGACTACTGCAGAAAGCATAATGTTCCCCGATGGCAAAAGTTGAGCGCATTGGGCAAGTATCATGTACGTCGAAAGTTTCCTTTCTTGATCCTACTCAGTCGTCATTCCATCCACAAAAACACTCGCTTCAGCCGTTTAACATGTTCTTTTGTCTTTCATGGCCATGCCGTCAAACAAACGCGAGTGTCTAAGACGTGTTCAGCGCAATATTCGTCAACTCGCGTTAGCCTAATCGTTTTCACTCGACCTCTCATCACTATTGAGACTTTCTTGTTTCGCCAGGTGCCGTCCGTCACATTTCAAGAACGTCAGCTTATGAGGTTACTGGCACCATTCGGACGTTCAGCCATCTTCAGCTGTCTCCGCTGTTCTTAGCTTGTTCGGACCCGGGTTTACAGCGATAGGCAACGAATCAGTCCAAGAACTGTCAACAGGTTCTGTCATACTAGGAACCTCGCTTGTCAGTGTACCAGTTCTTGAAACTATTTGCCAACTAAAGTGCATGGACGCTTTCTAGTACCCACACTGAAAGACAAGACGCAAACAGCGGTAAATGCTTATCTTTTAAGATAGAGACATTGGCTATGCAGGCCAAAGCAGAGGTATTTTGGTAAAGTGTTTCATGTACCCTTCTTACATATTACGCCAAAGATTCTTATCATTTGGGAAGTACCTTGTCGGCACTTTGTATTCCACAAAGCGAATCGCTATGATCGGTTCAGAACATAAGAGGCAACAAAGCAGCAACCGTATGCCTTTCAAACACGACTGCAAACTGCGGGCGTCGCAGCATAACGAATGCGCTTGAACAGGCACAATGATGAAGAGCGTCGTTCCAACTAGAGTTCGGCGCCCGTACCAAGGCACGGGCCAAACCCGTAACCGTACCCGCATTATACGGCACGGCAGCACGGCACAGGAGGGTGCACCACGGGTACGGGTCAAGGATTCATTCTGATTATGAAAATTCTGAATTCTGACGTTTTTGGCGATTCTGAATTCTGAATTCTAAAATGAAAATTCAATCAGAATGCATCGCTGGTACGGGTACGGCACTGGTGCCAAAAACAAGCCGTGTTTTGCCAAGCCGTGCCAACGCAAGCCGTGTTTTATTCCGTGTTATTGTACACGGCACGGCATCTTGCGTTCACCACGGCACGTCTACATAGCACGGGAGGGGGCACCACAGGTACGGGTACGGCACGGGTAGGTCTACCACGGGCACACGCGCCGATCTCGAGTTCCTACCAGTCGATTCATTTTTGCCGAAACTAAGAGCACTTGTTGCATTTGTTAGAATGCTCAGGCACGTAATGCGCCATAGTCTGGTACTCAAAAATGTCGTGCAATTAGTACCGTAGGCGCTCGGTCGACAGGCTCGCCGATCAACAGGTTCAAGAAAGCTAAACCGCACGGTCGACGCTGTCTTCATCCATGGCAAATGCCGTTTTCCATCATTATTCTGCTATTATTCCTGTGCCTATCTCCAAAATAATGAAAGACCCACGCCTTCTCACTTTGGTTTCGTTTAGTACCGCACTGTATGCTCTAATAAATTAGCGTTTTCGAAATCCGTGTATCCAATTTCCGGTTTAAAATTGCGAAATATGCAGATGGTGTAGTCGGAAGCCGAATGGACTTTACTCTGTGCACCACTCGCCTTGAACCTGGATAATTGCTCTGCTTGTTTCAGCGCTGCATTCTGCAACATCCATTATATTATGCTTCAAGTGCAAGTTAAAAACTAGCTCTTTAAGCCTTTGTGCAATTCTTTTTTACTATGAGCAGTCATTTCCCGGTTTGAGCCCGGGGCTGATGCCGGAAAGCCCTCGCAGGGCTAATCTGCCGCCGGCTAGTAGTTGTCCGCTAGCCCATACGCGCCGACAGCGCATGGCATGCAGTCCAAAATGGATGGACTTGGCAATCTTGCAGAACTTTTAGTTTGCAGTTGTTATGGAAGACCTTTTAAAATAAGTCCTTAGAATACTGTACACTAGGATCGAAAGAACGAAAAGAAGTCTTGGCAAGTGAGTCTTGTCGGCGAATATGACACCCAAAGCCTGCCTTACACACGAACACCGATCTTGACGGTCGCTTATGTCGACTGCGCGGTACGTACTTATGAGACTCCTTAGCTGCCTTGTACACCAACTATGCCGGCGTATACGTGCTTTATCGTTCGCACGTTAAGCCAAACGTAGAACGTAGATTCAAGCCCTGGTTGCACTTTTAAGCGACATTGTCAAGCGGTAATGAACTGTTGTTTCGTCGACGCCTAATGTGTGAACCCAAAAACATTCCGCGTCAAGTTTAACTGAACACTGTCATTGTCCACTGAAATTCGTATTGCCGTTTCGCTGTGAAACGTGACAGAATAAAAGAAAGCCGAGGCAGTGAGAGCAAGAAGGTGGACGGGAGACGTCATAGAGTCCTATAACGCGTACACTTTAACGCATAAATTCGCGTCACGTAAGCGGATTAACGCTAAGGTCGCGTCCCAGATTAATCCCAGATCAAGATCCCAGGTCGATTAAGACATCTTACGCTTTTGCCTACGCATTTGCTTGAAACGACACCGTAAATCGACGAATTGAGCGCTCGAGAGTGCAAGAAGAAGGCATATCCGGTCACCTTTCACGTATGCAGCAAGTCTAGCAACTACCGTATGTAGGTATCTTTCCTAGTTTAGCCATTTAGCCCAGGGGCACCGTACCACGTACTAAAGAACGTCGTTTGTCATTGTGTGCTTCTACTCTCATCTTTCACGCATGCAGGAAGCTTAGCAACTATTTTTTACCGTCATGCATGCGTGCTCGCTCGGCGTATATTCGTCGTGCAAACGAAGCAGGTTCCCCAAGACGGAACCCCGAGTTTGGAAGGACACTGAAGCTGACGCATGCAACGCTGGCCGATGACCTACTTCGTCAATGCACTTAGGATCGTGCTCAGCTAGCTTTGCAGATGGGAAAAGTCTATGTTTATGCATCGCTGCTAAGTCATAGACTGCCGTTGTTCTTATGCTAACCTGCCAATTACCGCATCATCCGTCGTTTTCCAAGCCGAGAGGAAAACAGACGAGCGAAGATTGAAGATTCGCCGATGTGATTGCGGGGGATAAAGTGCTCCCTTGTTTATTGAATCTAGGTTTTCGAACGGAAACTTTACATCGAACTCGGCTTGATTGACGTTTAAGGTAGTTTCATTCGCTCCACGACTCGTTTCGGTACGCTTGAACCTGCTTATAAGATCTATAAACTACCAACAAAGTATAGTCCCAAATGTCACGCGGCACCTGCAAGCCTGGCAGGTGTGGCGCATGCTTTGCTCGTACAAGCCGGTAAGAAGCGGTACAACCAACCGAAAATGTTCCATCATATTTGTCACCGATTTCACGGATTATGCATGCGCAAGAATGTGCGTAGCAACAAAAAATGTGGGTCAAAACGTCCAGTTGGTGATCATTAACACGGAAGCTTGGCTTGCAAGCTCGCGCAATGTATGCGCGAGAACACAAATATTCGCGGTCCATGATATTTCAGGATTGTCCGGGTGCGGGTCTGGGCGGGTCCGAGCCTGCCAGACCAGGAAAGACCCGGCAAGACCCGTCGGTGGAAAATTTAGGTAAAATGGCCCTGAACTGACCAAATTTCGTCAAAATCCGGGTTAGCTTCATGAAAAACGATCTACGTGATGACATAATTAGGCCATACTAACTAACTAATAGTCTTTGTACTTTAAAAAATTATAAATTTTGTAAACAATTTTCTTCGCCAAAGGGTCCCCCCTTACCATATCGGATTACAGACACAGCGCGTCCAGACCCGCCGGGACCCGGACCCGCACGGACCCGGACTCGCCCAGATCCGGGTCCCGATTTGGGACCCGCGGGCGGGTCCGGGTCCGAAACCTGAGACCCGCACACGATAGCACGAAGCAGATCTGTAGTGGGGACGAGAAAGATGCCCGGAGGCACAGAAACTCGAGAAAGTCGAAGGTATTAGGTAGGCACGATAAATTGTGTAGTTGCCCCGGGGATTTCCCACTTTTGAGCACTGCAGCGAATTTCTTCATTTTGTGGTGCACATCAGACTCATAAAATTCTTAATTTTCTGCTTTTCTGCGTCTCCTCACGGAACTTGAAACCAACGGCTAATCAAGGCCACTATGAAACCATGAATGAAATAGCGCTCCGATATTTGGGAATATCCTTCTCTCCGAGTCCTCGTCGCAGGCCGACTGCAAACGACAGTGTTCTCTGAATCTTGAATCATTAAAAGAAAAACATTGTAGAGGGAGTTAACGCCATGCGCGTCATTTTTCACGAAAAGTGACGCGACATGAGCCGTTTGACCTAATCGAGCGGTCGCTTTAAGACTTTTCTCGCTTCCACAGGTGCAGTTCGCCACGTTTCAGGGACATGAGCTAATTAGTTTACGCACATGTCAATGTAGAACTTTCGTCCAAATACACCTGTTCCCCTATTAGTAACGTAGTCCTAAGCGAGGAGCGTATCGACTCAGTCCAAGAGGGCATAAACAGCATTCCTGGCGTTTGTGCTCTCTGATTATACTTTAACGGCTGCGAAAACTCAGCGTGCGTGTAGCCACACTACTTCCAGATTGCCGTCACCGTCACGTTGCAAAACAAAAACGTTGCGAAAGAACAAAGGCACTACTGAAATCGAAGCAAACGTGTGTTCCGTACAAAACAAGAGGCATTCAGGTAAAGGGCAGCATGCACGTCAGAAACGAACGCATCTTTTTGCACAGAACATTTCGACTTTGCGCTAAGAAGACGCGAACTGGAACGCAATGAAAAGACCGATGTACTGTTGGTGGAAAAGTATGTTACAGCAAAATGCTGTTTCCTGAATGATGCGGAATGCAAGAGTCACGAGTCGGACCTTAGTCGGCGTCCCTGTTAGGCATCGCGCTTTTTCGTTTTTTTGTGGGAATTTAGCTCCTTTGTCAAATATTGCAAACAAACTACGGTACAGGGCTTAGTACAGCCGGCTTCTGGCGCATTTTGGCACTTGGAAAAGCTGAATATTCAAACAAGAGTGGCTTCGGTACCTTACGTGGCTCTAGCATCCTTTCTCCGGCATAGGTGGTGTGACGCACTTATTAGTTGACCTAGGTACATTACCACGAATGATCGGCTCAGCGATGCGCGAACAGTCATAGCCTAACCAGCCCGCGTATGCGATGCATAAGATGCGCGCATCTATGATTGTTTGGCTGTCATTGCGACGTTGCGGTCCTAGTGTTTTGCAGGTGGTGTGCCCAGGTGATGCGCTTGTAGTAGCGCTAACGACACAATAACCGCGTAAACGCGCCAGACGTGTTTACTCACTTCTGGAAACAGGGTTTAAGAATTTCCATTTCCGGAAATGGAAATGGAAATGGCAGCAAATGACGCTAGTGGGAAATGGAAATGGAAATGGCCAGAAAAACGGCCCGTGGGAAATGGAAATGAATGGAAATGGCAAGAAAAAAATGTCATTCATTTCCACTTTTTTCACTACCAAAGGGTCCCCCTTATGTCGAATCTGACGTCCCGACAGCAAGGCGCCGTAGTTCCCCAACTAGGGTTGGGGCGGTCCCGGTCCAGGAACAGGGGGGTTCGGGCCGATCCCGTCATCGCCGAGTCGCGGCCCTATTACAACTTTTAGGATGATAACTTACAGAGCTACGGCAGTCGGTACCAACGAAACTAAGTCAAAATTAAAGAAATGTAGTGAAAATTTTGTCGGTCGGCGCCTAGCGGCGGGCCATTTTAATGTACCCTGTGAAGCACCGCACCCTATCATAATAATATTACCCCTTGTGACAGCGTGTACTCTTACTCAAATGCGCCCCTCGTCCCGTACATAGTACTATACACACATAGAATGTATAGTACTGGTCCAGGTATTCGGTTATCCTTTATGAAAACACCTTTATAGCTAGCCCGTGTCTCACTTGAAGACAGAACCGAAAACATTGAGGGCAAAGGGCTCGCCGCAGGCGAAGCCAGCGAGATTTTAACGCTTAAATTTGACATATATAGTGAAGATTTCGCCGG